>RXID01019242.1:0-18134 GCA_005019695.1 Trichopus zeylanicus subsp. travancoricus
TTTTTAACCGATGCACAAAGAAACTATTTTGTTGCAAATAAATAAGATATTGAGGAATTGTCCATATGTAAGATTATAATTATGGATACGGGTCTTTTCCACATAAAAGGGAATCTTTTATTACAATAGAACTAGAAGTGATGTGAATCATTCAAGAATCAAAGTCGATTTTGCTTTATAAAAAGAAGATATCAATGAACTTCTATGAAATGGTTTCATGGTATTCAGCCACTCATCTCGATCGTGGGATATCATTGAGAAATAGAAATCCATGTTATCAAAGGATTTCTTATGATTATTTCTAGTATGGAATGAGTCAATCATCCATTTTGGTATCCTTTTGAACAAAAATGGTAATATTGTTCCTCCATTGATCGAGAATTTCAATCTTTGGGAAGTATCATGATCATCCAATAAGAAGGGTTTCATTTTATTCAAATGAATGATTTGAACACCTATTGATTCTAACAACTAATTGCAGAGTTGATCATTTGGACCTTCCAATTCATAGATGTGGATCTCAGACCTATGAATGGGTATATCCCCGATACTCACAAAGAAAAAGGGAAGTGACTTGGACAAAAAGAGAAGTGACTTGAACAAAAAGAAATGAAATGACTTAGACAAATCTTGTTTGTTGATAGCCTCTGAGCAATCAATCAAATATTGGTTAATACATAATTGATCAAACATAACTTGAAAATTGCTCTTCTGTTCAGAAATGAAATGTTTCAAATGTTCCTAGAAATTCTTGCTCCCATTGGACCATTTGTATCTATATGCATTAGGATCCCAATTCATGGATCTCTTTGTTTGAGAAATAAGAGGATCAAACCATTTACTCTTTTTCAAATTTGATAAATGTTGGTTGATTATATATTTCATTATAGTTATATGATTTAGAGTATCATTTTCTATTTGATCCCTTTGAATTCCATATTGGAACTTGCAATCGGATATATTCATTAAAAGGAATCGATTTGATACATTTCTTATGTACCCATAGGTTCTATATTGAATTTGAATCTGATCTCAGATCAATCTATATTAATTGACTACCTCCATTATGTTGTTGCTAGCAAATACCGATGTTTTTAGTTTTGGATCTTCCAAATCATTCCTGCAGTAGATCTAGACCGAATTTTTTCTGATCCTTCGATAAAAAGATTCATTCTCTTCATAAAAAAGAGGAGGTAGAACCAATAAAGATTTCTTTTTTGATTTTGATTCATCTCTGGAGTTGAATACCTCATTCAAGAATATTTTTGCATCCAATCCGTAGGAATCAATAGGAAAGGCAAATCCCCTATGATACACCAGATCCAGCTTGGTTATTAATAGAGTGAATAGATCTTCCATGTCTTGAAATCTCTCTTCTGATTCAAAATCGTGGTGTAACGTGTATCCCCCTTTGTTTCGGTCATTCAATAGATGAAATAAATCCAAAAATGGATTTTTGTTCAAGAATGAAATCTTATTGGAACTGTCCATATTTGGTTCATCCTTCAAAACCAGATCACATCTTGGATCTAATGAAATAGGATGAATTGAGATGGTATTTTCTAAATACATAATTATCTTGAATATATCAACCTTTTCTTTATTTTTTGATCACCTGGAAGGGACAAAAGAAACATCTTGTTTCTTCTTCAAAACATTTTGATCTTCAGTGGACCACTTAGTAGGATTTGAACCCAGATGAAGTTCTAACCATCTGTCAGAGAAAAAAGAATGAATTGATCTTGTAGGATTCAAAAGTTTGATTTCTTCCGAAAGCAGATGATTATTCATCTACTTCTCACATTTTGTGAATAGCCGGGACATCGAGGAAGATCCAAAAAGGCATTTCAGGAATTAATGTGATTCTATCTCTGTTCGTTCCATTTGAAGAAAGGAAGGATCCCAAAGAATCAACCTTTCTTTAACTTGCTGAAGCTCTGTTTGATCAATCAATGCGTGATATTCTGAACTGCATTTCTAATGGAATCGAAATGATCTCTGGATTGATCAGAAGATCCTTTCCATTGGCTAGAATCCATTACTTGAACAAAAATAGATCTTGTGGAACCATATTGAATATTTGACAATACATTTTGTACCTTGCTAAAAAACCAATCCTTGTTTACCAACCAGACATTGTCTAACCAAATCAAATTCTCTCTCAATATGTTCCTCAAAAAAATTGATTCATGCTGATTCTTTCCCCCAACTAATGAAGAGATCTTGGTGGAACTGCCACATATGAAATTGAGCCCAATTTTGCAAAGAAATACCCCACTTGTTTCTCGAGAAGTGATGGGAAACATGCTCAATATCATTTGATTGAATAGTTGCCTCAGCTCTTTATTGTTTGAAGAAACCCTCCCCTTCAATTGGTCTTTTTTCTCGAAAAGCAGACATGAGATAACAAATCAAGTCTTTCCCTAAGATTTCGAGTCTCGAATTCAAGTTGATTATGTTTCACTTCTTCCTCGGAGAAAGATGATCAAACAATTCCCAATCATGGTCCTTGCAGATCAGATTATCTGTATAGGATGAAAAAAGAAACTCCAGATATTTGCTATCTTTCGCTTTGAATGAGATCTCAATTCTAGCTATGGTTTCATTAGATATCTTACAACTAGAATCCCTCCTTTTTTGATCCGGTTCCTCCACCACTGCGAACCCTGGTTAGATTCAGGCATGATACACTTTTTATTTATTGGGAGAACCCAAATACACTCTTGTGAATCCATGAAACAACTCTCAAAAATCTTTTTCCTTTTTGGAAGATACAGGAGCAAAACAATCAACCCATTGATATCATAAGACCAAAAAGATTCTTCCAATGTCTCATTTCTGGGTACAATGGAATTCATAGGTATGGGAAGAAGCCCCATAAAATAGAGATTTTTTCTTTTGACCATCTTTCGATTGTTAATACAAGATATAAGGACCGCTACTATAAGCAATACTACACCTTTGATTGTGAAATATTGATTGCTTGTTGAACTTTGTGAATCATGTGAAAGTTGGATACTCCAAATTTGGGGGTCAAAGAGTTTCATAAAATGTTCTTGGTGGAAAAAAATGTGAGTGAAAGATCCCACTGAATCGAATTTGATCCATGAATCTAAGAAATAGTGAGAATTCTTGATCTCTCTCCATATCTCTCTCAATTCAAAGATCCAGGATTTGAATTGATGTCATTTCATTGATTCCTCCTAAAGATTTCATTTGAATTGGAATTTGGTTATTCACGATGTACGATGATCCTTGTCAACGATGTACGATGATCCTTGTCAAGCATCCATGGCTGAATGGTTAAAGTGCCCAACTCATAATTGGCAAATTTGTAGGTTCAATTCCTACTGGATGCACGCCAATGGGAACGATCAATAAGTCTATTCTCTGTATCAATGGAATCTCATCATCCATACATAACGAATTGGTATATTCATACCATAAAATATGAACAGTAAGAACTAGAATTCTTACCGATAGTGAAACTCATAGGGAAGAAAATGGATTTATGGATGTAATCAAATATGTAGTATTTATAGGAAAAGGTATTTGGTTATTGGGGAATAATCAATATACTTTTAATGTCGAATCAGGATCAACTAGGACAGAAATAAAGCATTGGGTCGAACTCTTCTTTGGTGTCAAGGTAATAGCTATGAATAGTCATTGACTCCCCAGAAGGGGCAAAAGAATGGGACCTATTATGGGACATACAATGCATTACAGATGTATGATCATTATGCTTCAATCGGGTTATTCTATTCCACCTCTTATAGAGAAAAGAACTTAAAGGAAAATCCTTAAAAACACGATGATACATTTATACAAAACTTCTAACCCAAGCACACGCAATGGAACCATAGACAGTCAAGTGAAATCCAATCTATGAAATAATTTGATCTATGGACAACATCATTGTGGTAAAGGTCATAATGCCAGAGGAATCATTACCACAAGGCATAGAGGGGGAGGTCATAAGCATCTATACCATAAAATTGATTTTCGATGGAATGAAAAAGACATATCTGGTAGAATCATAACCATAGAATACAACCCTTATTGAAATGCATACATTTATCTCATACACTATGGGGATGGTGAGAAGAGATATATTTTACATCCCAAAGGGGCAATAATTGGAGATACCATTGTTTCTAGTATAGAAGTTCCTATATCAATGGGAAATGCCCTACCTTTGAGTGCAGTTTGAACTATTGATTTATATAATTGGAAGTAACCAATTAGGTTTACCATGAAACCTAGAAATCAATCACTAATCCAATTTGAGTACCTCTACAGGATAGACATCAAAAGAAAATTGTTGAGTAATGGCAGCAAGTGATTGAGTTCAGTACTTCCTCATAGAAAATTATTGACTCTAGCGATATGGTAATATGGAGGAGACAAAATTATTTAAAGCACGCACAGAATGGGAAACACTCTTCTTTCAAAGAGAGGAGGATGGGTTATTCTCATTTAATTTGATGCTCAGAGGTGAATTGAAAGCTAAGCAGTGGTAATTAGAAAGATCCTGGGGGAAAAAATAGAGATGTCTCCAACGTTACCCGAAATATGTGGAAGTAGCAACATAATTTCATAGATTCATTTGGTTTGAATTCTACATGAAGAACATAAACCAGATGATGGAACAGGGAGACCTAGGATGTAGAAGATCGTAACATGAGTGATTTGGCAGATTTGGATTCCTATATATCCACTCATGTGGTATTTCATCATACGATTCATATAAGATCCATCTATCTAGATATCATAATATACATCTAGAAAGCCGTATGCTTTGGAAGAAGCTTGTATAGTTTGTGAAGGGGTTTTTGTAAACACCCATTACTCCATAACGGCCCATTACTCGGGCCCACAACCCAACCCACAACCCAATAACCGCCTCTATTTATAAGCAGCAACCACCCACTAAACCTTCATTGATCGAGAGCCATTTTGAAGGTAGAGAGAGTCAAGGAATGTTCATTGGGGAGGCTTACTGAGTGGCAAGAAGATTCGGGATGATCGTTATCGAGATTCGAGGTAGGTTGAGTTATTTTCATCCATTCTCTCTTTGCCTCTATTCCTGAGACAAGTTTATGTTGAATAGTCAGTAAACTTAGTGATCCTCATGATATTTAGGAGGATGATGATAACTTAGATCTTAGAGATTAGATATGTCTAATTTTTGAGGTGTTATACCGATCTATGGCATGTTTTGAGAATAGAAAGATTAGAGGATTAGATTTGGAAAATCCCCATCTTTCTCTTCGATTAGCATCCGCTGCTCTACAGCGATCGGCAGCAGGTGGCATGTGTGGCATGGTACATCAGCGTGCCGTGCAGTGGTATGCGGTGTGGCGGTGTGCAGTGTGACAGCGTGCGGCGCTACTGCGCGCAGGCATCGTGCACAGGCAGCATGAGACCCGACGTCGGCACAATTTCAGCATGTGGTATGGCATCCGGAGCGGTTGGTGGCGTGCACATGATAGCACAGGCCAGAGTTCAGCCAGCGCATGGGGCAGCACATATCTGATGACGCCAGAGGCGGTGGCCTGGCGGCAGCCATGGCCTAGCATGGCGGCGTGGCGGTGTGGTGGCCTGGTGGTGTGGCAGCGTGGTGGCTTGGCGGTATGACGGCCTGGCAGCGGTGGCGGCAGCTGATTAGATTATGGTTTGAGGAGGAAGAAGATGATTGGTTTTGGTTTTGGTTTAATTTAAAGTTGGTTTTGTTTTAGGTTTAGTTTAAAGTTGGTTTTGATTTTGGTTTAGTTTAAAGTTGATTTTGGCTTTGGTTTAGTTTAAAGACGATTTTGGTTTAGGTTAATTTAAAGTCAATTTTGGTTTAGGTTTGGTTCAGAATCGGTTTTGGTTTAGATTTTGGTTTTGGAATTGGTTTGAGTCAGGCTTGGGTTTAATCGAACTAATGATAAGGTGAATGGTTTAGATCGAGCTAAGTAATCTAAATTCCTGATTTGGTTCATTGAAATGAGTCTGATTATTATGAATTGGAATTGAAATTGATTGAAGATTAGATTGGAAGAATTTAGTAAGATTGATTAAATTGATTGATAAATTGATTTGGGTTTTGGATAATTGAGTTGTGATTGTGTTGAAATTTGATTGGGATACTTAAGTATGAATTTGTAAGATGGAATCAAATTATGATTTGTTTAGAAATTGACTGGATTGGTTATGACCTAGAAACTTGAGGACTAATCTGTGAATCAAATTGTATTGGGGACTTTTGTGAAGAATATACTGTAAGGATTAAATTTGGAGGTATTAAGGACTTGGGTGATAAATTGCTGGATCAATGGCTGTTAATAATAATCTGATAATTTTGAGGTTCACAATGTAGAATGGATGGAAATTATTTATCTTGATGACGGAGTTGTAATTTGGAATGATATAGGGGCTAAATTGCATATACATTTGAACAGTCATAACCTTCTCATTTGAGATCCGATTGTGATGGTCTAGGAGTCATTGGACTCGATTTTTCATGCTGATTCTATTGGTGGTCTCAAATCCTTCCTGACAATGTCTTCTAGCTGGATAGTCTGATTTGTGATTGAGTCGACTCCTTTCTATTGCTTGGTAATCTTGACTCGATATTTATTGTGGCTGAGCCTTTAGTATCTTAGGGGACATATGCAGTGGGACTCTATTTGATTGGTACCAGTCGGTGATTCCCTACTTCAGTATAGGATTAGCTAGACTGTCAGACGTGACAGTAGTCGGTCTCCTGAGTTGTAGGGGACGTGATCCGTTGTGTGACTAGACTGGATCACCACTCCATCAGCAGTTGGGAGTGCAGCGTGGTATGACTCTGCTTGGTAGGGGGTTCAACCACACCCATATACTGATTTACGTGTAGATTGGTTCGACTCTGCCTGGTGGGGGGTGTGATCGTCTCCGTAATATTTGTAGGGGAGTCCATAGTCACTATCCCTAACCACTGGCTATTGTGATTGTGATATCTTTGTTGATTCATTCCTTACTATGAGTTGTAGGGGACATGATCCGTTGTGTGATTAGATGGGATCACCACTCCATCAGTAGTTGGGAGTGCAGTGTGATATGACTCTGCTTGGTAGGGTGTTCAACCACACCCATAAGATATCCTTGTTGATTCATTCCTTGCTGTGGATGTTTGTTTATCTAATCATCATTGTCGTTGTATTATTTTTGATGCTACTGTGTTAATTTTATTGTTGTCACCTAAATATTGATCTCTCCTACTGTTTGGAGGAGGTAACTCCCTACTGAGCATTCGTGGCTCATTCTTTGATTGTTCCTATCCACAGGAGAGTAGCAGTTAGGCACAGGTGACTACAGTAGCAGAGAATACGTGCGTGACTACACTTGGAGCTGATTTATTTACATGTTATTCTATTTTTATGTATGGGAATACTTTTGAGGACTTGAGTATTTCTAATGAGACCACATTTTGTTATGTTATCTAAACAATATTTGTATCGATGAAATAAATTTTAATTCTATGTATTCTATAAACCTTTTATATGTATATTGTCCACTTGTGTTGCAGTTCGATTGGACACGACAGGGGTGTTATAGTTTTTATTGATAAAAAGGAAGAATCTACTTTAACCAATATGCCCTTAGGCACGACCATACATAACATAGAAATCACATTTGGAAAGGGTGGACAATTAGCTAGAGCAGCAGGTGTTGTAGCGAAATTGATTGCGAAAGAGTGTAAATCGGCCACATTAAGATCACCATCTGGGGAGGTCCGCTTGATATCCAAAAACTGCTTAG
Organism: Trichopus zeylanicus subsp. travancoricus; assembly: GCA_005019695.1. Lineage (NCBI taxonomy): Eukaryota > Viridiplantae > Streptophyta > Magnoliopsida > Dioscoreales > Dioscoreaceae > Trichopus > Trichopus zeylanicus. Next base: position 7,789 of record RXID01019242.1, read on the forward strand.
CAACAGTTGGACAAGTGGGTAATGTTGGGGTGAACCAAAAATGTTTGGGTAGAGCCAGATCTAAGTGTTGGCTAGGTAAGTGCCCTATAGTAAGAGGAGTAGTTATGAACCTATAGACCACCCCCATGGGGGTGGTGAAGGAAGAGCCCTTATTGGTAGAAAAAACCCACAACCCCTTGGGGTTATCCTGTGCTTGGAAGAAGTAGGAAAAGGAAAAAATATAGTGATAGTTTTATTCTTCATCACTGTAAATAGGAATATTGAAAATCAAATTTTTGGAATTTGCAATAATGTGACGGGAGAACGACAAGAATAGAACCCGTGCATGGTGGATTCACAATCCACTACCTTGATACACTTGGCTACATCCGCCCCTTATCTAGCTAAAGGATTTTCCCTTTTTTCCATTTATCATTATTGTATTTATTCTTACCTTATTAGATCGAGATATTGAACATAGTTTAAAATGTAAAAATAAAGGAGTAATCCATTGTGACACATTCACTAAAAAAATCCTTTTGTAGCTAATCATTTATCAGGAAAAATGGAAAAACTCAACATGAGGGAGGAGAAAGAAATAATAGTAACTTGGTCTCGAGTGTCTACCATTATACCCGCAATGATTGGGCATACAATTACCATTTTTAATGGAAAGGAACATTTACCTATTTATATAACAGATCAGATGGTAGGTCACAAAATGGGAGAATTTGCCCCTACTCTGACTTTCGCGAGACATTTGAGAAATGATAATAAATCGTCATTAATTTTTCATTTTTATTTTCTATTTTAGTAAAGTAGCAAAAGTAGTTATCATTCATTGGTAGGAGATAGCCTTATGATAAAGATAATGAACTTGACTTCAAGTACAGAAGTTAAGGTTTTAGCCCAACTTATACGTATGTCTATTTTCAAAGCTCGAAGAATAATTGACCAGATTCGGGGACATTCCTATGAAAAAGCACTTATGATATTGGAACTCATACCTTATCAAGCATCTTTTTTCATTTTAACATTGCTTTATTCCGCAGCAGCAAACGCAAATCATAATATGAACATGAATAAAGCTGATTTATTTATTAGTAAAGCTGAAGTCAATGGAGGTGCTATTCTAAAAAGGTTAATACCTAGAGCTCAAGGACTCAGTTATCCTTTAAAAAGACCTACTTGTCATATAAGAATTGTATTGAAAAATAAATCAAAGTCATTTTTAAATTGAAATAAATCTTAGATTTCTATTTAGAAAAAAATATGGGACAAAAAATAAATCGACTTGGTTTCAAACTTGGTACAACCCAAAGTCATCATTCTTTTTGGTTGTGCAAACCAAAGAAATTTTCTAAGGGCCTACAAAAAGATGTAAAAATATGGAATTGTATCAAGAACTATGTACAAAAAAATAAGAGAATACCCTCAGGTTTCGAAGGAATTGCACATATAGGAATTAAAGAAATAATTGATTTGATCCAGATAATAATATATATTGGATTCCCCAATTTGTTAATAGAAGGCCAAACACAAGGAATTGTAGAATTACAGATAAAACTACAAAAGGAGAATCATTTTGAAAACCCAAGAATCAACATTACTCTCACAAAAGTTGAAAAACCTTATAGACAACCTAATATTCTTGCAGAATATATAGCTTTACGGTTAAAAAAATAGAGTTTCATTCTGAAAGGCAATGAAAAAGGCAATTGAATTAATTGGACAAATGGACCCGAAAGGAATTCAAGTGGAAATCGTAGGGCATATTGACAGAAAAGAAATTGCACGTGTCAAATGGATCAAAGAAGGGAGGGTTCCTCTACAAACAATTTGTGCTAAAATTGATCATTTTTCCTATACAATTCGAACTATCTATGGAGTATTAGGTGTTAAAATTTGGAAATTTGTAGATGAGGACTAAAGGACCTTTCTTTATTTGTTTTGCCATCTGACTAATGTCTAGCAATAGAAACAAATTTGTTCTTTCATTTATGAAATATCAAAAAAAAATAGCAATTTGATTCTAATTTTCTAATTCTATAGGGTTGAATAAAAATTTGATTGACCATTTTTTTTAGAGTAAAATTGCTATGCTTAGTGTGTGACTCCTTCTTTAAAGTAAGTTTAAAGTTTAGAGTTGGGTTAGGATTCCATAGATTGTTGAACCCCACTCTAAACTTAATAACTATATATAATAAAAAAAACCAACTTATTGCTTTATATTTTCGAGATCCCAAGAAATAGACACTATATGACTGGATCGATAATATAGTTGTAGCAACTTAAATTTCTCCCATAACATAAAAAATCTAATTATGAGTTGTAAAACACAAATAAGGGGATGTGGATAAATGAAAGATGATAGAAAGAGAAAACAAAAAAAATGATATATGATTACAATATGTATGGTCTATGAATTATCTCATATCTTTAGAAAGGCAATGTGATAAAGCATCAATACTGAATATAAAATTCAATGTAACAGTATATACAAATATATAATAGTATATAAAAATATAATAATATATAAAAATTAATACAATACTATAATGTATAAGATAATAAAGAGCCCGGAGTTAATTAGAACTGAGAAGATTGACTCGGAAACAAATTTTTGTTGAGAGCTCCATTGCAGAGTTCAAACCTAACCATTAATGGAGAAGATATAGGAATGGTGGAACCTGTGATTGCATAAGATTAGTATTAGTTTAAATAGAATCCTAATGATTCATTAAGAAGGATGGCAGAACAAACCAAGAACAAAGAAGAAATAGGAGAAGTAGTAACAGTAGGAGTAGTAATAGAAGCTGTAGGAGTAATAGTAGGAGTAGAAGTAGAAGTAATAGTAGTAGGAGTAGTAATAGAAGCAGCAGTAGTAGTAGTAGTAGCAGTAGTAGCGAAAGCAGCAATAGTGGTAGTAATAGTGGTTCTCATAGGAGTTGTAGAAGAAGTAGCAGTCGAAGTTATAGAAATAGTAGCAGAAAGTAGAGGTAGTAGTAGTAGTGGAAACAGTTGTAGTAGTAGTAGTGGTAGTAACTTTAGTATTATTAATAATAGTATTTGTTGGAGTAGTACAAATAGTACCAATAACAGTAGTATTTGTAGTAGTAGTAGTAATAGTAGATGTAGTAGTCATAATTGTAGCATTAGGAGTAGAAGTAGTAGTAGTAGTAGAAGTATTAGTAGTAGTAGTAGTAGTAGCATAGTAGTAGTAGTAGTAGTAGTAGTAGTAGTAGTAGTAGTAGTAGTAGTAGTAATAGTAGTAGTTGCATCAGTTGTTGTAGTAGCAGTAGTAGTAGCAATAGTAGTAGAAGTAGTTGTTGTTATTGTCGAAGAAGTAGTAGTACTAATACTCATAGTAATAGCAGTAGTAGTCATTGTAGTATTAGTAGTAGTAATAGTAGTAGTAGTTACAAGAGCGGCAATAATTGTTGTAGTTATAAGAGCATCAGCAGTAGTAGTAGCTGTAGCAGTAGCAGTAGTCATAATAATTGTAGTTCTAGGAGCACTAGTAGCAGCAACAATAATAGTAGAAGTATTAGTGTTGAGTAGTAGTAGCAGCAGTAATGGTGGCAGTAGCAATAGCTGTAGTAGGAGTTGAAGGAGTAGTAGAAATAGTAGCCGTAGCAGCAAAAGTAGTTGTGGTTGCACTAGCAGTAGAAGTAGCAATAGTAGCTCTAGTAGTAGTAGCAGCGATAACAGTAGTAGTAGTTGTTATAGGAGCAAAATCGGTAGTAGCAGTTGTAGTAGTAGTTGTGGTAGTAGTTGTAGCAGTAATAGTTATAGTAGTAGCATTAGCAGTAGTGGTAGCAGTAGTTGTAGTCGTTGTAGTAGTAGTGGTAGTAATAATAATAATAGTAGTTGTTGTTGTAGCAGTACTAGTACAAGAAGTAGTTGTAGCAATAGCAAGAGCGTTAGTAGTAGCAACAGAAGTAGTATTAGTAGTAGTTGTTCTTGTTGTATTAGTAGTTACAGTAGTAATTGCAGTACGAGTAGTTGTAGTAGTTGTAGTAGTAGAAATAGTAGTAACAGTAGTTGTAGTAGTAGCAGTTGTAGCAGCAGCAACAGCAAAAGTAGTATGAGCAGTAGTTGTGGCGGTTAAAGTAGCAGTAATAGCTGTAGTAGTTTTTGTACTAGTAGTAGTAGGAGCAGCAACAGCAGCAGTAGCAGTTGTAACTGCAGTAGTAGTTGTAGAAGCAGTAGGTGTAATAGTGTTAGATGTAGCTATAGTTGCAATAGTAGTAGCAGTAGTTGCAGTAGCATTAGTTGTAATAGTATTGGTAGCAGCAGCAGTAGTACTAGAAGTAGTAGGAGAAGTAGTGGCAGTAGTTATAGTCATTGTAGGAGTAGTAGTAGCAGTAGTAGAAGTAGCAGTAGTAGCAGTAGCAGTAGTAGTAGTAGTATTAGCAGTAGTAGTAGTTACAATAGCAGTACTACTAGTTGCTGTAGTGGTACTAATAGCAGTAGTAGGAGGAGGAGTAGTGGTAGTTGTAGTAGTTGTAGTAGTAGTAGTTGCAGCAGCAACAACAGCAGTAGTAATAGTTAAAGTAGTAGTAGTAGCAGTATTAGTAGTAGTGGTAGTAGTAGGAGTAGTAGGAGTAGTGGTAGTTGTAGTAATTGTAGTAGTAGTAATAGTATCAATAGTAGTAGCAATAGCAGTAGGAGTAGTAGTAGTTGTTGTTGTAGTAGAAGAAGTAGCAGAAGTAGTAGCAGTAGGATTAGTAATAGAAGTAGTAGGAGTAGTAGTAGGAGTAGCAGTAGAAGTAGTAGGAGTCGGAGTAGTAATAGAAGTAGCAGCAGCAGTAGTAGTAGCAGTAGCAGCGACAGTAGTAGTAGTGGTAGTAATAGTAGCTCTCATAGGAGTTGTAGAAGATGTAGCATTAAAAGTTATAGAAATAGTAGCAGTAAGTAGTAGTAGTAGTAGTAGGAGGAGAGGAGGAGTAGTAGTAGTGGTAGTAACATTAGTATTAGTAACAATAGTATTTGTTGGAGTAGTAAAAATAATAGTTGTAACCATAGTATTTGGAGTAGTAGTAATAGTAGTTGTGGTAGTCATAATTGTAGAAGTAGAAGCAACAGTAGTAGTAGTATTAGTAGTTGTAGTAGTAGCAGTAGTAGTAGTAGTATTAGTAGTAGCCGTTGTTGTAGTAGTAGTAGTTGTTGTACTTGTAGTAGTAGCAATAGTTGTAGTACTCGTAGTAGTAACATCAGTTGTTTTAGTAGCAGCAGTAGTAGCAGTAGCACTAGAAGTAGCTGTAGAAGTTGTTGTTGTTGTTGTCGCAGAAGTAGTAGCACTAATACTCATAGTAATAGCAGTAGTGTTCATTGTAGTAGTAGTGGTTACAAGAGCGGCAGTAGTAGCTATAGTTATGGGAGCATCAATAGTAGTAGTAGCTGTAGCAGTAGCAGTAGTCGTAACAATTGTAGTTATAGGAGCACTAGTAATAGCAGCAACAACAACAGAAGTATTAATGTTGTAGTAGTAGTAGTAGTCGCTGTAGAAATAGTAGTAGTATCAGTAATAGTAGCAGTAGTAGTAGTTGTAGTAGTAGTTGAAGGAGTAGTAGAAATAGTACTCGTAGCAGTAGAAGTAGTAGTAGTTGCAGTAGTAGTAGAAGTAGCAATAGTAGTACTAGTAGTAGTAGAAGCGATAACAGTAGTAGTTGTTGTTATAGCAGCAAAATCGGTAGTAGCAGTTGTAGTGGTAGTTGCGGTGGTAGTTGTAGTAGTAATAGCTGTAGTTGTAGTAGTAGTAGTAGTTGTTGTTGTTGTTGTAGTTCTTGTAGTAGTAGTGGTAGTAGTAGTAGTAGTAGTACTAGTAGCAGAAGTAGTAGTAGTCTGAAAAGAAGTCGTAGTAGCAGTAGCAAGAGCAGTAGTAGTAGCAACAGTAGTAGTAGTATTAGTAGTAGTTGTTGTTGTTGTATTAGTAGTTGCAATAGTAATAGCCATACTGGTAGTTGTAGTAGTTGTAGTAGTAGAAACAGTAGTAATAGTAGTTGTAGTAGTAGCAGTTGTAGCAGCAACAGTAGCGTGAGTGGAAGTTGTAGCAGTTAAAGTAGTAGTAATAGTAGTAGTAGTTTTTGTAGTAGTAGTAGGAGCAGCAACAGAAGTAGCTGTCGTAGTAGCAGCAGCAGCAGCAGTAGCAGGAGTAACTGAAGTAGTAGTTGCAGAAGGAGTAGGTGTAGTTGTAGTAGATGTAGCTATAGTTGCAGCAGTAGTTGCAGTAGCATTAGTTGTAGTTGTATTGGTAGCCGCAGCCGCAATAGTAGTAGTAGTAGTAGTATTAGAAGTAGTAGGGGAAGTAGTGGCAGTAGTTATAGTCATAGTAGGACTAGTAGTAGTAGTAGTAGAAGTAGTAGTAGTTGTAGCAGTTGTAGTAGTAGTTGTGGTAATAGTACTAGTAGCAGTAGTAGCAATAGTGGCAGTAGTAGCAGTGGTAGTAGTAGTAGTAGTAGCAATAGCAGTAGGAGTGGTATTGGTAATAGTAGCAGTTGCAGTAGTAGTAGTAGTAGTTGTAGTAGTAATTGCAATAGGAGTAGTAGTAGCAGTAGTACTGGTATTAGTAATCATAGTAGCTGTAGGAGTAGTTGTAGTAGTAGTCGTATTAGTTGTATTGGTAGTAGTAGTAGTGGTTGCAGTAGTAATGCTAGTAGTTGTTGTAGTGGCAGTAGTAGCAGTAGTAGTTGTTGTAATACTAATAGTAGGGGTAGTAGCATGAGTATTAGTGTTAGTTGCTATCGTAGTAGTGCTAGCAGCAGCAACAGTAGTTGTTGTAATAGCAGTAGTAGTAGCAGAGGTAGTAATAGTAGTAGTAGTGGGAGTAGTAGCAGTAGTTGCAGAGTATTAGTAGTAGCAATTGTAGTTGTAGTAGTAGCAGCAGTAGTAGTAGTAGTAGTAGTAGTAGTAGTAGTAGTAGTAGTAGTAGTAGTAGTAGTAGTAGTAGAAGCAGAAGTAGTAGTAGTACTCGTAGTTTTCGTAGTAGTAATAGTAGTAGCCGCAATAGTAGTAGTAGTAGTAATAGTAGAAGTAGGAGTAGCAAGTAGCAATAGTAGTAGTAATTGTTGTTGTTGTAGTAGGAGTGTTTGGAGTAGTTTTATTCGTACGAGTAGTAGTAGCAATAGTGCCAGTTGGAGTAGCGGTAGTAGTGGGAGTTGTAGTAATAGTAGTAGTAGTAGTCGTAGTAGTAGTTGTAATAGTAGTAGTAGAAGAAGTAGTAGTCATAGTAGTCATAGTAGTCGTAGTAGGAGTGTCGTAGAAGTAGTAGTAGTTGAAGTTGTAGGAGAGCTAGGAGTAGTAGTAGTAGTTGTTGTAGTAGTAGTAGTAGTAGTAGTATTAGGTGTAGTTCTATTTGTAGTAGTAGCAGTAGTGGTAGTAGTAGTTAGGGTGTTAGGAGTAGTACTGCCGCTACTACTACTGCTGCTAATACTACTAGTAGTAGTTAGGGTGGTAGTAGTACTACTACTACTTCTACTATTGCAATTTCTGCTACTAATACTGCTACTAGTACTACTACTACTACTACTACTACAATAATAACTACTACTAGTACAACTCCTACTAATACTACTACTCCTCCTACTATAGCTACTACTGCCACTCATGCTACTATTACTACTAATGCTACTAACACTATACCGACAACTATTCCTACTGCTACTACTGCTACTGTTGCTACTATTGCTACTACTACTATGACTACTGTTGCTACGACTATTTCTACTATTACTACTGCTACTGTTGCGACTACTATTACTACTGCTACTACCACTACTACTCTTACTTCTGCTACCACTGCTACTACTACTACTTCTACTGATACTTCTACTAATGCTACTACTACTATTACTACTACAACTATTATTACCACTCCTACTACTACTACTGCTACAACAACTACTACGACGACTGTGACTACTAAGAATGCTACAACTGCTACTACTACTTCTCCACTACTTCTACAACTACTATTTCTCCTACTGCTACTACTACCACAACTACTACTGGTAATACTAATACTACTACTACTACTACTGCGACTACTGCTGTTGCTACTACTACAATTACTACTTCTGCTACTGCTACTACTACTATAACTATCACTACTCTTACTATAGTTGCTACTTTTTCTACAACAACTACTGCTACTAGTAGTGTTGTTATTATAACTACAACTATAGCTACTACTACTAGTTTTACTACTTTAACTACAACTATTACTACTATAGCTACTTATACCGTCATTACTGCTGTTGCTACTACTATAACTACTACGACTACTACTACTACTACTACTACTACTACTACTACTACTACAACTACAACTACCACTACTCCTGCTACAATTACTACTTCTGCTATAACAACTCTTGCGACTATAACTAAAACTACAGCTGCTACTACTACTTTTACTACTTCAACTATAGCTATTACTACTACTACTACCCCAACTACAACTATTACGACTACTACTACTACTACCACAACTACAATAACTACTTCTACTACTGCAGCAACAATAACAAGAACTACCACTACTACTAGTACTATTACTATGACTACTACACATAGTACTACTACTACTGCCACTACTGCTAGTACGACTACTATAGCTACTGCTATGCTACTACTACATCTTCTACTACTACTACTACAACTGCACCTACCGCTACTTCCACTACTACTACTACTACTTCTCTACTACTAGTAGTAATACTTCTGCTACTACTACAACTACTACTACTTCTTCTACTGCTCTACTACTACTGTTATTACTACTACTACAGCACCAAAAACTATACTACAAAAACAACAACTACTACTACTCCTACTATTGCTACTACAGAACTGCTACAGCTGCTACTACCACTACTGCTATAGCTGCTATAGCCACAACTTTTGCTGCTACTAATGCTACTATTGCTACTGTTACAACTCTTACTACTACTACTACTACTACTACTACTATTACTACTACTACTACTACTACTACTACTACTACTTTTACTACTACTTTCAGGACAACTACTATTATTATTACAACAACAACTATTGCTACTTCCTTCAACGACTACTACGACTGCTACTTCCACTACTACTACTGCTGCAACGACCACTATTGCTATGAATACTACGATTGCTGCTATGATTGCTAGTTCTACTAATAACACCATAACGACAACAATAACAACTAATACTACTATTACTACTGCTCTTGCTGCTACAACAACAACTACTACTACAACTACTACAGCTGTTGCAACTACAGCTACTAGTACTACTGCAACTACAACAACGACTACTACTACTACTACAAGTACTTCTACTACCACTACTACTGCTACTACTACTACTACTACTACTACTATTACAACTTCTGCTACAGCTACTACCACCGCTACTACTACTAACTACTACTACTACTACTACTACTACTACTACTACTACTACTGTTACTACTACTGCTACTGCTACTTCTCGTATGACCACAACTACTGCTACCACTACCGTTGTTGCTACAACTACTGCTGCTAATGCAACTACGCTACTACTATAATAAGAGCTTCTGTAAAAAAAGAATTTTAATACTACTAATACAATACACTGCTACTAATACTGCTACTACTACTATTGCTACTACAACTGCTACAACAACAACTACTCTGACAGAACAACTAAACAATATATAATACTAACTACTATTGACTACTACTGCTACTACTACTATAACGACTATAAAACTGACTACTACTACTACAGCTACTGCTACCACAAATAGTACTACTACTACAACTAATACTGCTACTGCTACTACTTCTACTACTTCTACTACTGCTATTGCTTCAACTAGTAATACTGTTGCTACTACTGCTACTGTTTCAACTAGTATTACTACCGCTACTATAGCTACTACTGCTGCTATGGCTTCTACCACTACTTCTACCACTATTGCTACTGCTACTACTACTGCTGCTGCTACTTCTACTACTCCTACTACTACTACTATTACTACTACTGCTACTAATTGTACTACTTCAACAACTACTTCTACTGCAATAACTACTACTAGTACTACTACTGCTACTACTACTGCTAGAACTACTCTGACTGCTACTACTACTACTACTGAGACAACTTTTACTACTACTAATGGCTCTACTACTAGTACAATTACTTGTGCTAATGCTACTACAACTTTTACTACGACTACTACTAATACTAATACTAATACTACTACTACAACTATGACTACTTCTGCAAAAACTATGGCCACTACTATGACTACTGCTACTACTGCTACTGCTGACACTACTGCTTCTGCTACCAGTGCTACTCCTACTACTACTGGAATATTTGCTACA
>RXID01019243.1:0-28436 GCA_005019695.1 Trichopus zeylanicus subsp. travancoricus
TATATTCTAGTTCTTTTGGTTTTAAATGGCTTATGGTTATAAAAGTTCTTTTTCTTGTTCTTTTTCGTCTTTGTGTTATAAAATTTTTCATTGATTTTTATTTTATGTTTGAATTCATATTTTAGTTCTGATTGTACAATGTTATGTTTTAGTTCTTTTTTCCTTTTCTTCTCCTCTGTCTTTTAGTTTTTTTAATCAATTTTTTGTTTTATGCTTGAATTCATATTTTGGTTCTGATTGTTCAATTTTATGTTTTATTTCTTTTTTATTTCCATTTTAGTTGTTTGTATTTTATTTACCCATTTTTTGGTTTATGTTTTAGCTCTTATTCAAATTTGTATTGTACTTCTTAATATTTTTGTTTTATGTTATCTCTTGTTCTTCTTCTATCTTCTTCAAAAAAATTTTTAATTCATATTTTAGTTCATTAATTTTTTGGGTTATTTTTTTTGGTTTGTTCATCTATTTTTTGTTTTTTGTCTAGTTAATATGACTTAGAACTTCTATCTTCTATTCTAATTCGTATTTTAGTTCTTTATTTTTCTGGTTCATGTTTTAGTTGTTCATGCTTCATGTTTTATTAGTTCAACATGTAGTTTCTTTTTTTTTTTTTTGGTTTATGTCTTAATGCTTCTCATGTTTTATGTTTCAATTAAAAATTTTGTTATTTCTTTATTTTGTTAGATTTTGTTTTAGTTTTTTTTCTTCTTCTGTTTTTTGTTTTAATTCACATTTTAGACGTTCTTTATTTTTTTGGTTTATGCTTAATTCAAATTTTACTTTTTTTCTATTTTAGTTATTGCTTTAAAGTGTTTCTTCATACTTGAGTTCTTTTCTATATTTTAATTAATATTTTAGTTCTATATTTTTCTTGTTTATTTTTGAGTAAGAACTTTCTCTTCTTCTTTGTGTTCTAGTTCATTTTTTTTTAATTTATATTTCAAATTTTTTGTTTACCTTTTTGTTTTCTTTTTTTTCTAATGTTTTATGTTTCAATTTATATTGTAGTTGTATTTTGTTTTTGCTGGTTTACGTTTTAGTGGTTCCTTTTTGTTTTATGTTCTAAGTCATATTTTAGGTGTTGTTCTTTATTTCTCTGTTTATGTTTTAGTTCAGATTTTAGTATTTTTTTTATGTTCTAATTTATACTGCAGTTTTTTATTTTTGTGGTTTATCTTTTAGCTCTTTGTATTTTAGTTCTTTTAGTTTTGTTCTTTGTTGCTATTTTTTCTTTTTTTCGTATTCTAGTTCTTTTTCTTTTCTAATTCATTTTATTTGTTTTTTATCTTTTGGTTTATTTTTAAGAGTTTTTTTTGTCCATATTTTAGTATGTTCTTGTGGTTTATGCTTTAGTTATTTTCTTTTTTTATGTTTTAATTCAGCTTGTAGTTCTCTATTTTTCTGGTTTATGTTTTTAGTATTTCTCATGTTTTATGTTACAATTCATATTTGTATTAGAAAAGCTCAAGTAGAAATTGTATTGTAAAAGAAACTCCTATATAAAAAAGAGACTAGGATTTGAAGTATATACTCTGGTGCATAAATATCAAGTATGTCCTGTTTGAAAATGTTCTCTGCCAAGCACTACTTTCCTAAGGCTTTTTCTTCTTTATTTTCTTCTTAATTTTTTAATTAATTCTTTAATTTGTATTTTCACTTGTCTTTTTTCATTTTTTATTTAATTTATCTATTTTTATAATTTTTTGTAATTTTTAATGATTTATGTCTTTTATTTTATTTTTTTTCTCAATTTTCTAATTTAAGTTTACACTGATTTTCTAATTTTTTTCGTTTTAAAATTTTTGTGATTTAGTCTTTCAATTCTTCTTCTAGTTTATGTTTTAATTAGTAGCATTCTTAAATTTCTTCTTCAAAGTCTTTTATATTCTATTTAGATTTTTCTGACATTACAAACTATTTTTGTACCTATATTTTTTTCTATAATTTTTTGTCTTATGCTTGGCTTCATCTTTGATGATCTTTCTTCTTATTACTTTTCACAATTTGCAAGTTTTTGTTATAAATTTGTTCAATTTAAAATCAATGCTTTTGATATATGACTTATTTTTCTTCTCCTTTAATGTTTTTTATATTTCAGTTGAAATTCACTTTATTTTTTTTGGTTTATCTATCAACTATTTTAGTAACAAATAATAAATTGAACAGCTGGCACAAACGCAGGGGCCACGTGACTGCTACCCGGTATATTGGAGTTGCGCAGTGTCATGGAATTACGAGATTACCCTTTTTATTTGAAAACTTCTCTCGGAAAACCATTTCAGCCCTGAGAGGGACGCGGGGCTTCGCCGGAGAGAACGGGAGCTAGGGTTTGGTGGTCCGAAAGGGCCTGCCCCTTCTCCTGGATCTCTCTCACTGTCGCCGATGATTCCCTCTCGTCTTGTTCTTCTTCTTTGTCTCCATCAAGATCTCCATCTTCATTCTCCAATCCTCTCGTCCGAGCACGCCATACGACACATACCTACACGTTCGAGGCGATGAAGATGTTGAATCACCGCCATATGCAATGCTCGCATGTGGGAAGGTGAGTGATTGGATCTTGGTCCCCTTCTTTGACTTCCTCCTCCTCTTTGGCAGCAACGGCGTGACGGGCTTGGAGGGCCTTTGAAGGCAACCGCCTCTTGCCGTTCGAACAAAGCATGTTGATGTTTGGGGAGAGGGATCCGTTGGTTTTGATGATGGATCAAAGGTGAATCGGAGCGTATTGGATTTCTAGTTTTATAATTGGGTTTTTGATGAATTTTGATCCTTTTTGTTTTAGGTTTTTGATGCCGAGGTGTTATGGTCTTCGTTTGGCTTTTGTTTTTGATGATTTCTTGGTTTGTTTTCATTTTTTCCTTTTCCATTTCTCAGTTCTGTTTGGGTTCCATATTATCATGATGTTGGGGTTCCGTAGTTGAGAGATGATGGCGATGACGATGTAAATCACCGCCATATGCGGATCTTCGCATGGGGGAAGGTGATTGTTTGCACCATGGCCCCCTTCTCTGGCTTCGTCCTCCTCTCTATGTAGTAATGGCTTGGCAGCTTCTACGGTTTGCGAAGGCAACCGTCGTCTGCTGTTCTATTGGAGCCGGTCGATGCCTGAGGAGAGGGATCTTGGGCTTTGATGATGGATCAAAGGGGAATCCGAGCCTCTTGGAATTTGGCCTTCATTTTTGGTTTGTTTGGTGATTTTTGCTGGATTTTTCTGTGAGTTTTTTGTTCCGTTTTTGTTTCTAGTTTTTTGATGCTGAGGTCTGTTCTGTTCTTCGTCTGGATTTTATGCCGAGGCGATGACGATGCTAAATCACCGCCATATGCGATGCTCGCATGTGGGAATGTTAGTGATTCTATTCTGCCTTGTCCTCTTCTATGGTTTCTTCCGCCTCTCGTGTAGCAATGGTGTGGCAGCTTGGATGGCATGTGAAGGAAACCGCGGCCTGCCATTCTACCAGATTGGGTTGATACATGGGGAGAGGGTTCACGGGTTTTGATGATGGATCAAAGGTGAATGGTCTTGCATGTCAGCCTTTATTTTTGATTTTTTGGTTGGTTTTGTTCCCTTTTTTGTTTCCGGGTGTTCATCTTTTTTTTGCTTTTGTTTTTGATAATTTGTTGATTTATTCTGGTTTTTTCTCCTTTTTTTTTCCTTCTGTTTTTTAGTTCTTTTTTTTTTTCCCTTGATCATGGTGTCGATTTGCTTTGTTGAGAGATGATGATTCAGATTTTTTGCTGAGGGAATGACAATAGCTAAATCACCTGTCATACGCACATAAATTCAATTTAGGTGATGATAATGCTAAAACACCTCTATATATGATGTTCGCACATGAGAAGGACAGGACCATAGTTCCCATCTTTTGTTTGGTTCTATGTATTGCAGTGGTGTGGCTGTGACAGTTTGGATGGCCTCCAAAGACAACCGCTGCTGCCATTATAACAGTGTGAGTTCATGCCTTGGAAGAGGGCTCTTGGTTTTTGATAATTGATCAAAGTCAGGATCCAAGTCACCTGAAGCTTTATTTATTTATTTATTTTTGATGATGGGCTTTTCCAGTGTTGAATTTTGTGTTAGTTTTTCGGTTTTCTATGATTTTTTTCTGGTTTTTTGTTACTGTTGCTGAGATGTTTGAGAAACAAACTATATTTATGAGAATTATTTGCTGAGGGGATGACAATAGCTAAATCACCTGTCATACATACGCACATAAATTCTATTTAGGTGATGATAATGCTAAATCACCTCTATATATGATGTTCGCACATGAGGACAGGACCATAGTTCCCATCTTTTGTTTGGTTCTATGTATTGCAGTGGTGTGGCTGTGACAGTTTGGATGGCCTCCAAAGACAACCACTGCTGCCATTCTAACAGTGTGAGTTCATGCCTTGGAAGAGGGCTCTTGGTTTTTGATAATTGATCAAAGTCAGGATCCAAGTCACCTGAAGCTTTATTTATTTATTTATTTTTGATGATGGGCTTTTCCAGTGTTGAATTTTGTGTTAGTTTTTCGGTTTTCTATGATTTTTTTCTGGTTTTTTGTTACTGTTGCTGAGATGTTTGAGAAACAAACTATATTTATGAGAATTATTTGCTGAGGGGATGACAATAGCTAAATCACCTGTCATACATACGCACATAAATTCTATTTAGGTGATGATAATGCTAAATCACCTCTATATATGATGTTCGCACATGAGGACAGGACCATAGTTCCCATCTTTTGTTTGGTTCTATGTATTGCAGTGGTGTGGCTGTGACAGTTTGGATGGCCTCCAAAGACAACCACTGCTGCCATTCTAACAGTGTGAGTTCATGCCTTGGAAGAGGGCTCTTGGTTTTTGATAATTGATCAAAGTCAGGATCCAAGTCACCTGAAGCTTTATTTATTTATTTATTTTTGATGATGGGCTTTTCCAGTGTTGAATTTTGTGTTAGTTTTTCGGTTTTCTATGATTTTTTTCTGGTTTTTTGTTACTGTTGCTGAGATGTTTGAGAAACAAACTATATTTATGAGAATTATTTGGCTTTTGAGGGTCAGATTTTGTGGCTCAAAAAAGGTTGCTTCCTTACCATTCTCTCTACTTGGAAGGCCATGGTTCTGATTCTCTTTACCCCCTCCTATTTCTTTTATCTTGTTTGTATTTTTTTTTTCTTTGTGTAGCGATTTTCGTGCATCTCTGATGATGACCTTCTATTAACAGTTTGGTTGTGATTTTACTAATTAGGATAGGTTTGTGAAAGGTGTAAGTTAATGATTGTGTTTATGGATCAAGTGTGAATCTTAGTGTCTTGGGCATCTAAGGGAAGGGGATTGATTCAACTTATTCTGTTAGGCTATTGTGTTTGATGGTGAGGTGCTCAAGTCTATTGTTGTAGTCTGAGCCTCTTGTGCGCTTGAAGGGATGGTGTTGATTCGCCTTTTCAGTTTTCTAAAAATTCTGATCTAGAGGCAAAATGGATGAGAAAACTGTACCTCTGATTCAGTAATCTGTATCAGGATTGTATGGTTTGGTTCTCATTTTTTTCTGGTTTAGTTGCTTCGTACCTAGTTTCCAGTGCTTTTCCTTGTCTTAGTGTATTTAGGTGAATTTTTAGCTGAGTTTTTTGAAGTTTGTGGAAGTGCATTCACTTTTGTTCGACTGGTGCATTTTATTGCACAGTTAATTGGTGATGAGTGGAAATGCCATTTCAGTTTTCCAAATGTATTTCTGCTTTATACATACAAATTGGTTGTTTACATGATCATGAAAAATTGATTTTGTTGATCATCTCTAAATGCTTTTATGTTTAGTGAGATTTGGAATTTCTGGCTATTAATTTGCACACTTGATGTGATCATGATGCTAAATCACTGTCTGCATATCTGAAGGTTTACTATGTATATTTGTAAAGCGGCTTGGAGGGCTTGTGCTAGTGCACAACAACCACTGCTTTACATTCTGTTAGTTGGCCGAATGCCTAGAAGGATCTTGATGGATTGATAATCAGATGCAAATCTACATTACTGCTGAGGTGTTTTAGAGTCCTTGTTTTGCTTCAAGGAAATATGGTTCTTTAGATCTTTTATTCTGATACTCCCAATCATTTTGCTTTGAATTTGTTTCATACTACAAGCCTTGATTCTGGTACTTCTGAACCCAAACCTGCAAGTGCGATTCTAAATCTTTTTTTCTAGTGGTTGTGGTGGTATGTTCTTAAAATTTTGATTCAATTGGAAGGTGGTATAGTTGGTGAGGCAATCATGGATGCTGGATAGCCTTTGCTGCCTCATTTTTTTTTTTGCAGTCACTATAGTCTGGTTATAAAATATCAGAAATTGTGAGTCAATTGAGCCTTCCTCAACAGCACAACTTTTATTATCAAGTCAAATGCTGGTGTGATCCATCCCATTTTAATTTGGAGCCAGTTGAGTGTGAAATGCTTTTAGATCAACAAAAATTTGGATTGTGCTCAACTTGATCCTATTTGATCTGGTTGTAGCCCTGATTAACTTATTTAGTTCCAACACCAGTGCTGTCAAAGCTGGATTGGATCAGCTGGTTTGACGAGCTTGAGTCGGATCAGGTTAGTAGGCTTGTTTGGTTTGTTGTAGAACAGGAATCAGAGCAAAAACTGTTTGAACCAAGCGGCTTTATTGTTAAGTTATTGTGGTACATTGTCAAGTCAAACGGTGAACTGAGCCATCCTACTTTTACTTGCACAAACAAAAGCTCAGATTGTTCTTAGCTTGATCTGATCTAATCTGCTTGTAGCCCTGATCTGCTGAACTAACTCGGAATCCAGCTGAAAATGACCCATACTTCTCTCAGATAACTGCTCTTACATTTTTAACTCTAATCAGATGGGATTTTTTTAATTGATTGGACAAGCAAAGATTTAATCAGAGTAGTTGATTTGGTTAATTTAATTCAACAAATCCTTGCTGCTTTAGTTGCTATTAGTTTTATTGTTCTGTCATCCTTCTACACCAATTTTTTGATCTCTCGTGCTATTCCCCACGATCCCTTGTTCTATTCACTATTCTTTCTTTTTGAGGCTATGATGTGTTGTGATTAGAAAATATATTGGTTTATTGTAGAGAACTCCTTGAAATCTTCGGTTCTAGTACAACTGCTTACCGGATACTGCTTTTCACCTAAGACCCTGATCGAATACTTCTGAAAACTTACTACAATAATAGAATACAACAGGAATCTACTGAGTGCACTGTAGGATATCATAGACTTATTTCATGAAACTCATTGCAGTTTGGTGCTGTTTGTTTTGTCTGTACTCCACCTGATGTTTGTAGTCACCTTTCTTGCCTGGGATATTTTCTTGATCCCTTGGATCTGTTGCATGTTGTATTGGGGTTGATTGATATAATGGTGAGGTGATCATGTTTTGCAGCCATTGGTACTCTATGATGTGTTGTACTTTACCTGACTAGCTGAAATTGGCAAATCTGATCCTTCATTTTGCCTGATGATGGCATACTTCACAAGTTTAAGGCCTCATTTCTGCTAAACATTGGGGTTTGATTTATTTCTTATATAACATTCTCTTTCTTTTGTTCTAATTAAGATACTACTGAAATTGTGCATGAATATCTTTTTCTTCTAATAACTTCTATGTTTTGCTACAGTTCAGTTTTGGCTGAACTGAAACTGAGTTGAGGAATAAATAATTTAATAGTTATTTTCTTTTCTTTTGATCGTGTTCCTACAGATTATGGTAGCTGTTAGCAGCATGCATTTTAGGTTTGATTTGTTGTAAAAGAATATTCTATCATTTCTCAAATTCTAGATAGGATACAATTTCTAAAATAAGAACTGCATTGGTGTAATTGAATTCTCTACTCATTTGATGAGTTTTTGTGACTTATTTGCAAATATTGAAAATAGTGGGGTTTTCCCAGTATCAACAAAATATTGGGTGTTATTTGCCAAGGCCTCGCAATTTAGATGACTTGGGACAGGGTTTAATGGTCATATTATGCTAAAATGTGGAACTCGTGATTATGTACTGTCAAGCCATTTATGAATGTCTGCATAATCTTTTGAGGCAACCATCTGATATCTTGAGTCTCCTTCTAGGCTGAAGTTCTGGGTGGACTAAAGGCATTGGTTGTGCTTTTGTTTGTCTTTTTCTGATTGTGTTTTTGTAAATATCTTGAATTTAAAACATTTGCAGCCCTTGCTTTTTTCTCGAAAACTAAGGGTTTTCAATGTTGACTATCCTGTCCTCATCAGCTCTTGTTCTGCGTGCTAAACACTGCCTTTATGTGCATTGTTTTATTTTACACTGTTTGTACTAGCCGACAGATGGTGCAAACTTTTGCTGATTGGCAATTCTGGGAATTAGGGATGGCAGGACTTACTCTTGCTTGTGAGTTTTCATCATACATTTGTTTGCTTCTTTTCCTTATGTTCAGAGTTGAGATGCCATGATTATCGGTCCTTGGCTTACTGGGAATAAGTGATCCTATTTGAGGGGAGCCACAAGTGGATTGGATTAACCTGCTACTGGTTTGTTATCAGTATGAAAATGTTCCATTGATTTATAATTTGTGACAATTGAACCTGATCTCTCGGCTTCAAATAAGGAAATACACTATTTAATCATATTTATTTGATCAACACAGGCTAGATCATATCAATTTGATCTAAACATAGTTTGGTATGGTATGGTCCTCGTCTATTCTTACAAAATTGGGATGGTCTTTTTATTTGATTTTGGATCAAGCCGAACCTCTTCTAATCCCGTCTGCTTGCATCTGTACTCTAGGTTGCATAAAATTAGTCTGTGGTGTATTGATAAGGCTTTTAACAGGCTAATGGCACGACAACCTTGTTTTCCAGCCAATAATAGGTTGACACCATGCTTGTCTGATAAAATGGTAGATCTGAGCCTCTTTTGGTTCCCAAATGGTGACCATTATGTTTCTTATGCCTTGGCTTTTGGACATGTTTCGATGGAAATAGGATGTGGGAAACGTCGGGTCCACAAACATATCGTCTTTGGATGTTGCAAACATTTGTTGATCAGGTGTGCATTATGATGGTTGAAGTGTAATATTTCCTTTGTGGTCTTTACGTTGTCCATGTTTGTTTTTTTTTGCTTTCCTTGAAAGGTGAGAGGCCATGATGTTTTGTCCCATGGTTTAGTCTGTTTTCCAAACATGTGAATCTCTCGCTGCATAGAACATAGTTTAGGCATGTCAATTGTCAAGTCAATCAGAATTTGGTTGGGCCAAATTGGGTCAGCCTTCCCCGATAGCTTGATCTATACTTGTACCAACCTATTTAAAATATGATCAAAAAGTTCTACACATACTCGACCAACTTCTAAGTTGGTCACCTGTACCAATGCCGAATTGAGTTGGTGCCGAATTGAGTTGGGTTTTTGGGCGGGGTCAATTTTTGACTCTACTATAGCTCTTCTTGCTTATTGGTTTTGCTTTACTTGATCATACGGTGGCTTAATTTAGCTTTGCATTCATTTTTATTTTTGATGTGTAGTCCCACGGCTGATAGACAAAAAGGGGCAAATTTGAGCCTCCTTTTTTGAATTGGCTATCTGAGATTTTATGCTGCAATTTAACTCCCTGATTTTTTTGTCACTGGATTTTATATTTGTTTATGTAATTGTTTGGTAGTCTTGATTTTTTTGTTATCTTCTTCAAGAATTTGTGACATATTTTTTTAGAGTTGAGGGTTTAGGGGTTTAGGGGTTTAGGGTTCTTAGGGTTTAAAGTTTAGGGTTTCGGACTTTGGGTTTAGGGTTCAGGGTTTTGGGATTCAGGTTTCTAGATTTAGGATTTCGGGTTTCGGGTTTAGAGTTTGGGGTTAACTATTTTTGTTTTTATTATTTTATCTTTTAATTCTTTATTTTTTTGTTACCTTTTTTATTTTTTATTTTGTCTTATTATCATTTTCGTCGTCGTGATCATCATCATTATCATTGTCATCATGATCATGATAATCATCACCATTATGATTATCATGATCATCATTATGATCATCATCATCATGATCATTATCATCATCATAATTACAATCATCATCAGCATGATGATCATCATCATCATCAGGATCATGATTATCATCATTGTCATCGGCATCATCATCATTATCATCATCATCTAATTCATCTATTCCTGATCATTATCATTATTAACATCATCATCATCAGATCATCCTTGTCATCATCATCATCCTATCGTCGTCATCATCATCATCATCATGATTATCATGATCATCATCATGGTCATCATCATCATCTGATAGTGATCATGATCATGATCATCATCGGGATCATGATGATGATGATCATGATTATCATCATTGTCATTGTCATATCATCTTCTTCATCATCATCATCGTCTAATTCATCTATTCTTGATTATCATCATCATCATTGTCAACATCATAATCATCATCAGATCATCGTCATCGTCATCATCATCCTATCATCATCATCATCTAACACTGATCATGACATCATCATCAGAATCATCATCATTGTCATCATCATCATCATCATTGTCATCGGCATCATATTATCATCACCATCGTCGTCGTCATCATCATCATCATATCATCATCATTGTCATGTAATCATGATCATAATAATAATAATAATCACAATCATCATGATCATCATCATTGTCATCGCCATCATCATCATCATCATCATCATCATCATCATCATCATCATCGTCTATTTCATCTATTCTTGATCATCATCATCATCATCATCATTATCAACATCATCATCATCATCAGATCATCGTCATCATCGTCATCATCATATCATCATCTAATACATCTATTCCTAATCATCATCAGGATCATCATCATCATCATCATCATCATCATCATCATCATCATCAAGATAATCATCATCTAACATTGATCATTATCATCATCATCATCATCATCATCGTTGTCATCATTATCATATCATCATCACCATCGTTGTCATCATTATCATATCATCATCACCATCGTCGTCGCCATCATCATCATCATCACCTAATACATCTGTTCCTGATCATCATCATCATATCATCATCATCATAATTATTAGGATCATGATCATGATCATCAGTATCATGATCATGATCATCATCATCATCATCTTGCCACCATGATCATCATCATCATCATTATGATCATGATCATCAACATCATCAGGATGACCACCATCATCATCATCATCATATTCTATTGCTGATCATGATCATTGTCATTATCATCATCATTATCATCATCATGATCATCATCATGATCATCATGATCATCATCATCACCATCATCATCACAATCATTGTCATCATCATCAGCATCCTCGTCTAATTCATCTATACCTGATCATCATCATCGCCATCATCATAATTATCATTATCATCATCATCATTTCATCATGATGATGATCATCATCGGCATCATAATCATCGTCATCGTCATCGTCATGATCACCATTGTGGTCGTCATCATCCTCATCATCATCATCTCATTCTGGTCATTATAGTCATCATAATCATTATGATCATCATTATCATAGTCTAATACTTCTTCTCATCATCATCATCATCATCATCACCATCACCATCACCATCACCATCATCATAGTCTAATACTTGGTGCATTTGAGAGTCCAAAAGGCATAACAAGCCACTCATAAAGTCCTTCTTTTATTTTGAAAGCTGTTTTCCATTCATCACCGGATCTAATTTTTATTTGAGGGTATCCACCCCTCAAATCTATCTTAGAGAACACCTTTCACCCTTCCAACATGTCCAGCATGTCCTCTAAGCGAGGAATTGAGAATCTATACTTTACCGTGATTTAGTTTATAGCTCGACTATCTATACACGTTCGCCAACTTTTATCTTTCAATAAGACTGGAACTGCACATGGGCTCATACTGACTCTGATTATTCCTTTTTTGATCAACTCTTCAACCTTGTCTTGTGAAATTTGTGATTCTTTTGTACTCATTTTGTAGTGGGTCAGATTTAGTAAACTCGCTCCAGGAATAAGGTCAATGTGGTGTTGAATATCTCTCATTGGGGGTAGTTCATCAAGAAGATCATCGGGCATGATTTTCTTGAATTCATCTAGGAAGGGTTGCAAGCCTTTTGGAGCTTCAGCGGGCATTGTCTCTATTCCTTTCTCAATCACAACAAATATTTAAGTTGGCTCTTTAGCCTCGTTTATAAAATTTGCACAATTAGGAAGGAGTGACCCTCCTCTTGTAAAATTTTGGGTCGATGCTCTTTGCCAATGGGGGTGAGGATAATTTTCTTTCCATCTTTGAAGAAGATGTAGTGATTATCTCGTCCACGATGTGTAGAATCTCTATCAAATTGCCAAGGTCTGCCAAGAAGGATATGACATGCATCCATCTCCACAATATCACAAGTTATCTTATTCTTGTTGAATTTTTCAATGGAAAAATAAATTTAACACCGTTCAGTTACCTTGGTTTCACCAATCTTTTTAATCCAGCCGATCTTGTAGGGAGAGGGATGTGATTCCATTTTCAATTGAAGCTTGTCGACTATAGTATTGGAGATGATGTTTTCACTGCTTTCCCCATCAATTATCATGTCACAGATCTTGCCATTTAATGTGTATCGAGTGCAGAAGATATTGTGATATTGTAGGTTTTTCTCTTGCTTTGGGATGTACATCAATTCTGAACTACTAAAGATGACCTTTCACCATCAGGCTCCTCGAATATTCCATCTTTATAGTTTTCTTGATCACAAATTAGGTCATCATCTTTTTGAGTCATGTAAATAGTTAGCCACAAAATTATCTTCAATAGTAAGATTTACAGGCTGTCGTGCTGGACAAATATTAGAATGATGTCCAAATTTTTCACAGTGATAGCACTTTAGATCAGGATTTGAACTTGAGTTCTTTGCTAATGCAGTGTTTCCTGATGGCCTTGTATATCTAGCTTCAAGATTCACTTGTGTGGGAGGTCGAGGAGATCGTGTCATTACACCACCATTAGGAATAGATTGTGCTCCTTTTGAATTCTCATCAATTATTCTCTCCACCTGATTTCTGATGACAGATCGCTCCAATTGGGACTCCACATGAGTTGCATTCCTCACAGCCTCATTAATCGTCCAAATAGGTTGTAAGAAAATCCTATTCTAGATGGTTGTGTGTAGCCCACCGATGAATCTTGCCACTTGATGGGATTCAATCTCTGCTAGATTATTATGTGCTGATAGGCAATAGAACTCCTCAACATATGCCTTCATACTACGATTACCCTGTCAATAATTTTGAAATTGTTGAAAGAGTAACTGGTCATAATTTATGAGAAGAAATTATTTTTTGAGAAGAGCCTTCATCCGTGGCCATGCTCAAATTAGAGCTTTATTTTGGTGTGTCCTTTTCAACTAGATGCATTCTCACCATGTCAATGCAACCCCCTTGAGTCGGTAAGCAATAAGCTTTACTTTCTTCGAATATGGAATCTCCATGTAGTCGAAGAACTGTTCCATTTCAGCAAGCCAATCGAGAAAAGCTTCGATCTGAAGTTGGCCACTGAAAGATGGGAGATCAATCTTCAAGCGAAATCCATGATGCCTATCATGCTCAAAAACTGATTGATGATGTCTGTCTTTAATTTCTTCATCGCTAGATTTTTCAAGGATTTGTAAACCCTTTGGATTCACTTGCAGAGCCTTTTCTCGATCAATTGGATCTCGAGTCACTTCATCGATCCATCGATGTGGTTGATTCAGGCCTTCAAGTTGATCCATCCTCAGTATCAAGCTTGCAAGTGAGTTTTGGATTGTCTCCATGGTCGAGTCAAAATACTCACGGCTGATGTGATTACCCACAGGAGCACCATCCTTAAGGTTGCTGCTGGTTGCATTGTTGTTAGATATTAAGCAAGGAGAGCTTCGCTTTGATACCACTTGACGTAGCAACAAGTATGGTAGATAAGGAAAACACCATTGTCTTTATTAAAAACTCCTTGAATCCATAAGAAAAAGAGAAAATTCACTAAAGTAGAACTTTATTGAGAATAATAGTGGTTCCCCCATTCATAGGGTTGAAGGCCTATTTATACAAGTACCAGAAGTCCTATTTGAGTAGGTTTCTAGCTTTTCAAGTCCTAAACTGATTACAACTCAGCTTGAACCCATTAATTGGGTTAGTAGAAGTCCTAAATAACTTAACCAATGAAAATAAAATCCTAAAAAATGATTCATCCTTCCCAAGTTTTAAATTGAATAGGATTCAACTCAAAATTAATCTTGGATTGGTGGAATCTGAGAATAAGACCTAATTGACTCATACTAGGAGAGACTCATGATATCATAATGAAGAGAATTTTAATATAGGAAGGTACTAAGTTAGATAAATCTAAAGTTAAATAAAAGAGTGAATAAGATCATTTGCCATGACCCCTTGACTTCTAAATTAGCTTCTTTTGACATTTCTGAACTTTCTTTGAGCGTCCTACATCAGTTGTACAAGTAGTTCGTCATTGGAAGCACTATCTAATTCAACAAGAGTTCATTCTATATACTAACCACCAAACTTTGAAATTCATTGATAGCCAGAAGAACTTGAATCACATGCATAGTCGATGGTCATCATTCTTACAATAATACACCTATGTTTTGAAACACAAATCTGGATAGAAAATAAAGGTGGTGGATGCTTTGAGCCATAGGACAATCTTGACGGTAACTATAAGCAACAAAGTTGAAGGGTTTGATTATTTGAAAGAATTGTATGCTGAAGATGAAGATTTTAGAGAGGAGTTTAGAAAGTGCCAAGCAGGCCAAAGAAGTAATTTATATCTCCATAAATGCTTTCTCTTTAAGGGTTCTCGTCTTTGCATTCCAATGTGCTCCTTGAGAGAAAAGATGATGAAAGAGCTGCATAGCAGTGGCCTAGCAGGACATCTTGGGCGTGACAAGAGCATTGCACTTGTTGAAGAGCGCTATTATTGACCACAACTTAAGAGAGATGTCAGTCACTTCGTACAAAGGTCCTATGTATGCCAAACAGCCAAATAAAGCTCTCAAAACACTGGCCTTTATACCCCATTGGATTCGGAATGGGAGCTGCACGTTAGCACTTTACTTTTTGACTTTTCCGACATAAGAGGTCTTGTCTCTTTGCTGTTTTAGCGGAATAAGCAATCTTGGTGCTTTGGGCATGGCACTAGTCTAACTGTGCTGTGCTTTCCTAGCCAAAGGCTATTCTTGATTTGATCTTGCCAGGAAGAAGGGCATCCAACAACTTTCTAAGTATATAGTAATGGTGATGTTTCTGTCATATCTTTATTATGATAGTTTATTTTTTCATTTTTTAGGAATTCGTATAAATAGACTGTTTGTCTTTCTGACCCAGTTCGTAAATTGAGCAAAGCTAATCAGCAAACCTCCGAGGAGATACCAGAGCAAAGAGAGGCCCCAACCTGATCTTGGCTTTTTGGTATCAGAGGAAAAGCAAAAAGAATGGCTTGAGCTGAAGATCTTTCAGGCAGCAGTGGAACAGGGGCAAGGGGAGGGAGTTTTATTTAATTAAACTATTAAGCGGTAGGACTCTCAATCTAGTGATGTGCCCCACTAAAGTGGGGAACAAACGCTCTAACTATCCATCATAACATAATTGAAGAATGGCACGACCATGCGAAGATGTGCGAACAAAGAGAGCACTCTCAATGAAGCCAGTATCAATTACAACACGACAAAATCGCTCAAACCAAGCCTGTGGGGCCTGTTTGACCCCATAGATGACCCGAAGAAGATGACAGACATGCTATGGTGGAACAGTAAGGTCCGAGGGAGGCTGCATATAGACCTCCTTAGAGAGATGACCATGAATAAAGGCATTCTTTACGTCCAACTGATAAAGAGGTCATCCATGAACAGTTGCAACAGGTGCGTACAGAGGTCATCTTACCTTGGCCACAGGAGCAAAGGTCTCCTCATAGTCAATTCCATATTCCATTCTTGAGAGAAAGCACTCACCACCAGTTGAGCCTTGTATCACTCAATAGATCCATCAAACTTAGTTTTTCTCTTGTAGATCCACTTGCAACTGATGGGGACTTTGCTAGTTGGAAGTGGAACAAGATCCCAAGTGTGGGTCTGCCAAAAAGCCTGAAGTTCCTCCTGCATAGCCTGTTGCCAGTAAGGGTACTTCCTGACCATAAGTCTAGGGCTCCTGAGTTGGTTGAGTTTCATTCCTTTCTTCGAGCTCTTCTCTAGAGAATACGAGTTAGCCATGAGAAAACCAAAGCAATCAGGAGGATGATGATCCCGGCAAGGGTAGCGCGGGGCTGGATCCATAGTAGGCGAGATTGGACCAAGAGAGGGCAGTGAAGTACCAAATGGAGCATTAGCTTGAACCTAAGAGGGGCCAAGTAGTGGAGCTGAGCGACGTGTGTAGACGTGGATAATAGGAGGGCGTGATCTATTCTATTATACAAGAATTGCACCAAAGGAGAGGAGACTTTGATAGTGGCACCACACCGGTTATTGCAAAAGCAGGACAGCTTTTAGAGTTCCAAAGAAGGGTGAGATGACTAACCGTAAGACCCACTAATGTGTTCTTTGGCTGTTTTCTTATCTTCACCAGAAAATTATGCAAAGTCTGGCACCTTGTTATGGTTAATAGTTAATCAAGATGATACATTCAACCTAAGTAGAATGAGGGATTCCATCACCTCGTTTCCATATATTGCACGAGGCGAGATAAAAGAGAATGGTTAGCTCAGTTGGTTTACGTACTTATAGGATTTTCTCCACCTACACCGGCACTAACTAATAGGTAGTTGCGCATATGGAAGGGAAGTTCGCATTGGTCCTACTACTAACTCGGCAGGTGAGGGAGAGAATTGAGAATCTGGTCTGGGTAAATACTTTAAAGCAAAGCAAGCCATCTCGTTCTGGGTCTTTGATGGGAGGGAAAATGGGTACGGAGGGAAAAGTGACATAGCAACAAGCGTGGTAGACGAGGAAAACACCGTTGCCTCTATTAAGAACTCTTTGAATCCATAAGGAAGAGAGAAAATTCACTAAAGTAGAACTTTATTGAGAATAAAAGTTGTTCCCCGTCCATAGGACTGAAGGCCTATTTATACAAATACCAGAAATCCAATTTGAGTAAGTTTCTAGCTTCCCAAGTCCTAAACTGAATATAACTCAGTTTAAACCCATTAATTGGGTTGGTAGAAGTTCTAAATAAGTTAACCTATGAAAATAAAATCCTAAATAAAAATTCATCCTTCCCAAGTCCTAAACTGAATAGGATTCAGTCCAAAATTGGTCTTGGGTTGGTGGAATCCGAGAATAAGAGCTAAGACATCATAATGAAGAGAATTTTAAACATAGAAAGGTACTAAGTAAGGTAAATCCTAAGTTTAAATAGAAGAGTGAATCAAATCATTTGTCATGGCCCCTTGACTTCTGAATTAGCTTCTTTTGATATTCTTGAACTTCCTTTGAGTGTCCTACATCAAAAAGCCAACCCAACCAATAGGAACAATTGCACTCGTCTGTATTCCAGCTCTTACGCAAGCAAGGGTACACGAAGGAGCTCTTGTTGCCTACTAGTATGAAGAAAGGTTGGGTATTCGCTCCTTTTGTTCTTCGATTGGAATAGTTGGAGCTCGTCCCAAGGTCTTTCACCTTTACGTTTTGCTATTGGCTCAATCCCTTGCTTTTACAAGAAAGATCTCGCTTTTTTGAAATGACAACAATGCGAAACAGAATCGGGGTCCCCCACCTTCTACTACACCCACAAAGGTTACTACCTTTTGATGACGCTTGCAGAGTAGCAATAGTTTTAGCAGGCTTTGAAGAACATGACGTCTTTCCTTCGGTTACGCGTGCTAATTCTTTTGATTTTGCAACCCCTTTTGGCTGAGTCCGTTGACTGAGCTAGGAATCGATTATTCTTTCTTCTCTCTCGATCGAAGAAAGAACGAGCCCCGGGTAGCGATACTTTTTTCTTTCAATTTCGATTCCCTTGCTTCAATAGAAATAGTTTTTTCTCTAGCTCATTTGCTCAGCCGATAATGACAAGAAAATTACTGCATTAAAGCCTATATGAGAATAGGATAAAAGTAAGCCGATGCTAATTGAATGAATACAAAACTTTCTCACGTTCTATTTGCATGTGTTAAGCATATGACTTATTATTTAAGGCACACTCCCAACTTTCTTGCATACAGGAGAGGAAGTGTCTAAACTCGAAAAACGAGTTGCATGCCTTACTGTATGATATTGTTCTAGTGACTTTTGCTTTTCAGAAATGGACGAATGAGAATAATCTGTACTACTCTTTCAACGCTTCCTTCCACCAGAAAAGAGAAGAAAAGAAAAGCGGAGAAAAGGGTAAAAGGGTCCCCTGAATTGGTGCTAAGAAAGAGGAATTGGAATGGGAATTGAAGGGCTTAGTTCCTATTGGTCAGTGCTTCTATGGTTAGACCTTAGGGTAAATCCTTTCTTTTCGGATTTGCTTTGCCAAAGAACCACTGTTTTGGCCATGAAATTAGACAGATAAAGAATGGATTCTATTCCCAACCTAATCCTTTTGAGAAGTCACAAGACCACTGTATGCCTCCTGGATTGAGCCCTACGCTTTCCTAGTCAAGTGTCAGATTGAGTTGGTTGCCTCAGCCGTATTAAGCTCCTTTCACTAATTTCCCGTTCTTTCAAACAGTATTCCTGGCTGTAGGTTCTTCATAATTAGCTAGGTTCTAGTACAGAGATCACCACTTGTTATGCCAAGGTCTCCTTTTTTGAGTTGGTTATTGAGATCTTCCTCTTGAGCAACGTTTTCCCAGCAATCTCTGCTTAGGGTGGCCTCTAATAGGTCAGGAGAGTACTCTTTATCTTGCTCATATGCCTCGCAAGATTTCACATCTGCAAAAGTAGTCTCGAAGCTCTAACTCTCGAGAGAAAGTATTGCCTTTGGCGGGAAGACTCCTTTTGATTGTAGCTTGAAGGGGAAAAGCCACTGGTAGATTGGAAGTCTTTTTCCCATGGTAGTATAGCATGATTGCGACAACGCTAGGCCGCTCATCATTCTTTAGAGTTGGCATCACGCACCTCTTCTCACGCATACGCTACACCCCTCGCCTTTTTTCTTTTCTTACCTTCTTCCTTTAAAGCAACTAACATCCATCCGAGGACGCTCCATCAACATTGAGTTTCAACTCCCCGGTCTGTTCTAAGCAACAACAAAATGTCGTTGATGTAACACCCCTGTCGTGTCCAATTGAACCACAACACAAAGTGGACAATATATATATAAAAGATTTATAGAATACATAGAATTAAGATTTATTACATCGATGCAAATATAGTCCAGATAACATAATAAAAAGTGATCTAACGAGAAATACTTAAATTCCTCAAAAGGATTCTCCATACATGAAAATAAAATAACATGTAAATAAAATAGCTCCAAGAGTAGTCACGCACGTACGCACTGCTACTATTGCCACTTGTGTTTAGCTGCTACTCTCCTGTGGATGAGAACAGTCAAGGAGTGAGCCAAAGATGCTTAGTAGGGAGTTGCCTTTTCTAATCAGTAGGAGATGTCAGTATATATGAGAGGTAATGATAGAATAACAACAATAGCATCAATAATAATACAACAACAACAATGGTTAGATAAATCAACATCCACAATAAGAAATGAATTAACAAAGATATCATACCCACAATAGCCAATGGTTAGGGACAGTGACTATGGACTCCCCTACTGATATTATAGAGATGGTCGCACCCCCCACCAAGGAGAGTCGAACTAATCTACACGCAAATCAGTATAAAGGTGTGGTTAGATCCCCTACCAAGTAGAGTCATACCACGCTGTACTTTCAATTGTTGATGGAGTAGTGATCTCATCTAGTCACACAACAGGTCACGTCTCCTAGAACTCAGGAGACTGGCTACTGTCACATTTGACAGTCTTGCTAATTTCTCATCAAAGTAGAGAATCACCGACTGGTACTAGTCAAATAAAGTCTCATTGCGTACGTCCCTCAATATACCAAAGGCTCAACCACAATAAATATCGAGTCAAGATTACCAAATGATAGAAAGGAGTCGACTCAATCACAAATCAAACTAATCAGCTAGAAGACATCATAAAAAAAAAAGGATTTGGGACCACCAATAGAATCAACATGAAAAACCGAGTTCAACGACTCCTGAATCATCAAAATCGGATTTCAAATGAAAAGGTTATGACTTTTCAGATATATCTATGAAATTTAGCCCCTCAATTATAAAATATCATTTATTTCTTTCTATATTAATTGGACAAAATTTGGTGAATGGAGTCTTTACAGAAAAACCCGTATATCATTCCAAATTACAACTCCGTCATCAAAGTAAATAATTTTCGTCAATTTACATTATGAACCTCAAAATTTTTAGATTATCATCATCAGCCATTAATCAAGCAATTTATCATACAAGTCCTTAATAATTTTAAATTTAATCATTACAGTATATTTTCTACAAAAGTCCCCAATACGATTCGATTCATAGATTAGTCCTTCGAGTTTCTAAATCATAATTGATCCGGTCGATTTCCAATCCAATTATAATTTGATTCAATCTTATAAATTCATCCTTAATGAGATTTAAATATCCCAACCAAATCCCAATGCAATCATAAACCAATTATCCCAAACCCAAATCAATTTATCAATCAATCTAATCAATCTTACTAAATTCCTCCAATTTAATCTCTAATCAATTTTAATTTCAATTTGCAATAATCAGACTCAATTCAATGAACCAAATTATAAATTCAGTTTACTTAACTTGATCTAAACAATTTACCTTATCATTAGCTCAATTAACCCAAAGCCTGACCTAAACCAACTCCAAACCAGAATTTAAACCAAAACCAATTCTAAACTAAACCTAAACCCATCTTCTTCTCCTTCCTCAACCATCATCAAGCCCTAACCCTAGTTTGCCACTGCCGCCGCCTCGGTCATTGTCAGACCTGTGCCATCGTGTCGGAGTAGGCGCCGCTGCAGCTTGTGTAGCTCGAGCGGCCCGTGCAGCCTCGCGTTGCCCCGCGCGCTAGTGCACAGCGTAGCCCACATCGCTAGCTACCCCATGCGCTGGCGTATTGCACAACCGCATGCCGCTCGCTGCCCCGCGAGCTAGCGTACCGCGCAGCCGCATGCTGGCGGAACTCCGGCCTGCGCAGTCGTGCGTGCTGCCTACGCACTACGGCACTGCGCGCGCCACCAGCCACTTCCATCGCCATGCCATGCGCTGGATTTGCGTCGACGCCGGGTCTCATTCTGGAGCCTCGCTGCCGTCGGGTTGTGTGTAGCCACGCTACACGCAGTCACACGTGATGCCTGCGCTCAGCGGCGCCGCATGTTGCTGGTGAGCTGCTCTCGCTGCTTTGTGGAGAGGGATGGAGATTTCGCAGATCTAACCCTTTAATTTTTCTATTCTCAAAACATGCTTTATATCGATATAATATTTCAAAAAATCGACATATCTAGTTTCTATTAAGTTTTGCTTAAATGTAGGTTATCATCATCCTCCTAAATATCATGAGGGTCACTAAGTTTACAAATTATTCAACATGAAATTGTCTTAGGAATAGAGGTAAAGAGAGAACGGATGAAACTAATTTAACTTACCTCGAATCTCGATGGTGATCATCCCGAATCTTCTTGCCATTCTGTAAGTCTTTCCAACGATCGTTCCTTAACTCTTTTTACCTTCAAACCAGTTCTCAATCCCAGAGAGTTTAGTGTTATTTTTCTGTAAAGAATACAAAATAATTTGCTTTCAAGTTTTAATTAACCGGTAGTTAGTCGGTTGTTAGGGTTGTGGGTAGTGGGTGGTTACACGTGGGTAGTGGGTGTTTACAGTTGAAGTCTACTCTTCAAACTGCAACCTGCATTACGGAGGAGCTGGGCTTTGTAGTGATCGTCATTCACCTTGGGTCGAAAGGCTTCCAGTGTATGATGCCAGAGACTGGACACCCGCTGGATGACTGATAGGGCAGAGATGGAGAACCCACACCATAGATGTTTCTCGCCACCCATAGATGCCAACAAATGAAAATAGGTAGAACTGCACAACTGAAACCATAAGCCGACTTCATGTTCCCATCGTAATCCACCATAACACCCTAGTGAGGATTGTATCTCCCCACGATATGTACAGGTCCAAGAGTGCAGCAAAATGACTCCAGGCCTCTGTGGCAAGATCGCCCTAGTTCTCAATTGTTGGGCTTTTCAGGCTTATTAGGCTTGTTGGTCGGATAGCGAAAATCACGGGGAAAGACAAACATCTCGCTGAAGTATGGTTAGGCAGCAGCAAGGAGGGTCTCTCTGGCTATGGCTCTTCCACGGGGGATCTTGATGAAGCTTTCTTCTTGTAGCTAGGTTGGGGAGGGGAACAAGAGCTCTAATTAATGTTCCTGGTCCAGCTCAGTCAATGGTTACACTTGACACCTTCTCCTCATCTCTCTTTGCTCTCACTCTGTCCCTATATATGTGATTTGGAGACTAAGAGTTATAGGGATTGGGTCGATGGTTTGCCTGCTTGAAGCTCTATTCTATGCCCGCTCATAGCCCATCTTTAGTTGTATGGATGTGGTCACACGATGAAAGCTTTCTATAGTCACCAGGAAGAAATTGTCTATTTGACATGTCTTTTTGGAATAATAGAATACAGGACTAGCCCCCTTCTGGGGATTCTTTCTCGGTCATCTAATGTTGGGAATTCACCTTCTTCGGAGCAACCTTTGATCCATTGTCCCCATCTTTAGTTGGGACGTCTTTAGTTGATGAAGAAAACCTGGAATCTTCCGCTTCGGACAGGATGATTATGCCCGATCAGTCAATGATGAGAAGGCTTCCTTTCCTTCTCGCCTTCTTCCACTTTTGAATCCCCAATAGGACAAGAAATTATAGAAAAACACGCAGAGCAATTCGTACCGGGCTGCTGGAAAGCTTGATTCGCTTTACTCACTTTCTTGCTGCTTTAACCCGCCGGGCCTTTCTTCTGACTTCTGCACCTCCTATGAACGAACTTGAGAGGGTCGAGTAAGCAAAAGAAAAGGTTCTTTACTAAGCTTAAGAATTGTGCTTGCCATCTTGACTCATGAATCTCTATTCCAAAAAGGAAGAGCGGGATGCCTTGGAAGTAGCAAAGCAAGACTTCAACAATCGCCGTCGGGATAAAATGGTGAATTTTGCCATGTGAAAGTAAGCTTTCCTACTTCGCCGGATGCTGAATAGCGAGGTATGATCTTACTCCCCGGGTGGATTGGTATTCGTCTTCATTCACTACCATCCTTCCTCGGTTTATAGGTTTGGGGAATTGTTTATTTAACTTGGTTATCCCAGGAAAAAGATACTATTTTATAGTCTCCGATCAAAGAATATGCACGTGAAAAAAGGGATGAAGTGGAGTACATGAAATTTATAGCTGGACAACGGTTCTTTATTTTACAGATGTTGTGGGATAAACTCGATTTGAATGGCTTGTGCTTGAGGGGCAATGGCTTGGTTTAAGCGGATGCCCCAAGGTTCTATGAGGAATGGCTGACGTAGGTTTCTAAGGAACTTATTGCACCTTATAACATGGAAGCAGGCAGGCAAATAATGGGCAAATGGCAAGACATTGTTTGATAGAATAGGGAGGAAGGATTAATTGCAAGCTGTGAGGGAGCTGCAGATGGAGGTTTGGATTGGACAAATGCACAGATGTTCGCAAGAGATGGGGTTGTGACAATGCCATGCCGAATGCCCTCTTGAGAAAGAGTAAACTGCAAATTGAATAAGATAAGGCGCATTCGAACAAGAGTTTCTGCGGTTGGCTATGTTGGCTTTATGGTGTCTCGAATCCGGATTTTCCGGATAGTCTTAATTATATTAGGAAATTATTTAATGGGTCTAATCCTTATCTAGATTTATCTTCTACTAGAAGTCTTAAATTAGTAGAAGTCTTATTTGAGTCAGTCTTCTACTTTGACTCAAATATCATTAGGCCACATCTATAAATACACCATTGATGTAAGGGTCTCAAGAGATATAGAAAATAGAGAGTAAGAGTTGGTGATATTGGAATTTCGTCTCCGTCGTTGTAATCTTCTCTTTTCTCTTCCTCATCAATACAATATTCTCTGGATCGTCTTCCCACATATATCTCTTGTCTGCTATCTTTTCCTCTTTTTTGTTCTTCCTCTATATCGTGAATTGTAGTGGATATCGATATTTTTCGCAACAAGTGGCATCAGAGCTTGTTTCAATATGTCTACTACGAAGTTCGATATAGAGAAATTCAATGGAAAGCAAGAATTTCGTATTTGGCAAGCAAGAGTTCGTGCAATTCTTACTCAACAAGGGTTGAGACACACATTGGAGGACGTCAAGCCTGAAGATGTCACCGAAAGTGTCTGAAAAAATCAAAAGGCCAGCGCACATAGCACAATCATCCTCAGTCTTACCGATGAGGTACTCTATCCATTTCTTGATGAAACATCACCTTCAGAGTTATGAAAAAAGCTGGAGAAACAGTATATGAGTAAGTCTATCTCAAATAGAGTTTATTTAAAGCAGAAGCTTTTCAATTTTCGAATGACAGAAGGTACGAATATAGTTGATCATCTTAATGCTTTTAATAAACTTGTCTCTCAATTGTTAAGCATTGATGTTAAGACAAGGCAATTATTTTATTATCGTCTTTACCTCCTTCTCTTGAGAATCTTAAAACTACTCTCATGTATGGAAAGGATTTGAAATTTGACGATATTTCTGCTGCCCTTCTATCTAATGAATATTTGAAAAAGATTGGAGGGATGTGTCACACTCAGAAGCATTAATTGTCAGAGGTCGTACCAAAGAAAGATCAAGAACAGGTCGTTCTAGATCCAAATCCAAAGAAATAAACTGCAGATATTGTAAGAAAATGGGACATGCAATTAAAGATTGTTGGAAGCTCAAAGCAAAGAAAGTAAGAGAATCTCAATCTAAAGAGCAAGCCAAAGAACAAGTTTCAGTTGTTGAAGAGAGTTCTGATGATAATTTGGGTAACGTTCTCTCTATTAGTTCTAATTTTGATCGTTACCATGATATTTGGATTCTTGATTCTGGTTGTTCTTATCACATGTGTCCTAATACGGATTGGTTTGAAAACTACACGCCTTATGATGGTGGTTTAGTTTTGATGGGTAATAATAATCCATGCAAAACTGTTGGAATTGGAACAATCAAAATTAAGATGTTTAATAATATTATTAGAACTCTTACTGATGTCAGACATGTTCCTGATTTGAAAAAGAATTTGATCTCTTTGGGTGCTATGGATTCTGCTGGTTATAAGTATTCTGCTGAAGGTGGAGTTCTTAAGGTTGCTAAAGGCTCATTGATAGTAATGAAAGGCCTAAAGCATGAAAATTTATATGAGTTAGTAGGAAAAACCGTTGCAGGTGGAGCAGCAATTTCTCAGTCTTCTTCTTCTTCTGATATGACTCAATTATGGCATATGCGTCTCGGTCATATGAGTGAGCAAGGTTTAAATGAGCTCAACAAAAGAAAATTACTGAAAGGTCTCAACTCATGCAAATTGGATTTCTGCGAGCATTGTCTCTATGGTAAACAGTCCAAGGTAAAGTTTAACACTGGTATTCATTGCACTAAAGGCTTAATTAATTATATTCATTCTGATGTGTGGTGCTCTCCTATTCCATCAAAATCTGGTACTCGTTATTTTGTCAGTTTTATTAATAATTTTTTCAGAAAAGTATGGATTTATTTTTTGCATCACAAAGCCGAGGTGTTTTCTGTTTTCAAACGGTGGAAAACTTCAGTTGAAAAAAGGATTGGCAGAAAAATCAAATATCTCAGAAGTGATAATGGCGGAGAGTACAAATCAACAGAGTTTCTCAAATTCTGTGAAGATGAAGGCATCAAGCGTCACTTTACCATCCCAGAAAAATCTCAACAAAACGGTGTGGCTGAAAGGATGAACAGAACCTTGTTGGAGAAAGCACGTAGTATGCTCAGTACAGCTAATCTTGATAAAGATTTTTGGGCAGAAGCAATCAATACAGCATGCTTCATTGTGAATCGCTCTCCTCAAACAGCCATTAATTGCAAGACTCCTGAAGAGGTATGGACTGGTCAACCTGCAAATTATTCTTCTTTAAAGATTTTTGGTTGCTCTGCTTATGTGCATGTTGTCAAGGATAAGTTAGATGCACGTTCCAAAAGGTGTATTTTCCTGGGTTATGCCAAAGGCGTCAAAGGCTATCGTTTGTGGGATCCTACTATTTCAAATGTAATTATTGAGAGAGACATAGTATTTGATGAAAGTGGTATGCTAAAATCTCTCAAGAAAGATCCCAATGATATAATGCAGGTGGAGGTGGAGCATGTAATTCCTTCAGAAGAAGATATTCAGGGTATGCCCAACTCTCAAGAAAATCTTAAGAATCAAATTTCTGAAAAGACTCCACTTCGAAGATCTAAAAGAAAAATAAAGTCACCTGAAAGGTATGGTTTTGAAGATATGGTAGCTTTTGCTTTAGTTACTGACAATGGTGATCCTTCTTCTTATAAAGAAGCAGTACAGGATAAGAATTCTTCTCAGTGGCAAGTTGCTATGAATGAAGAGATGGATTCTTTTCAAAAGAACCATACTTGGGATTTGATGAAATTACCAAAAGGTAAAAGAGCAATTGGTTGCAAGTGGGTATTTCGAAAGAAAGAGGATTTCTCTGAGATAGATGGTGTTAAATTCAAGGCCCGTTTAGTTGCAAAAGGGTATTCACAAAAGGGGGTATTGACTTTAATGAAATTTTCTCTCCTGTGGTTAAACACACATCTATTCGTTTTCTACTTGCTTTAGTTGCTTTTCATAATCTTGAGTTAGAACAGCTTGATGTCAAACCTGCCTTTCTGCATGGAGAATTAGAAGAACAAATTTTTATGCAACAGCCTGAAGGGTTCATCCAAGAAGGCAAAGAAAATTTGTTTGCAAGTTGAACAAATCACTTTATGGTTTGAAACAGTCTCCAAGGCAATGGTGTAAAAGGTTTGACAGTTTTATGCAGGGTCAAGATTTCATCCACTGCAAATATGATTGCTGTGTTTATTTTAAGATGCATGCCAATAACTCATTTATTATATTGCTTCTTTATGTTGATGATATGCTTATCGCTACTCAAGACATATCTCTACTGAATGATTTAAAGTTTAAAATGAAAAAGGAATTTGAGATGAAAGATTTAGGTGTTGCAAGGAAGATTCTCGGTATGGAGATTGATCGAGATCGAAAGCATGGAAAATTATGGCTTAAACAGAGCAAATATCTCGAGAAGATTATTTCTCGTTTTCACATGCAAAATTCAAAATTCGTCAGTACTCCTTTGGCATCTCACTTCAAGCTTTCAGCTCAACAATGTCCTTCTACAGATGAAGAGCATGCATACATGGAGAACATCCCATTCTCAAGTGCTGTTGGAAGTCTAATGTATGCTATGGTATGCACAAGACCTAATATTGCACAAGCAGTCAGCGTTGTTAGTCGTTACATAGCAAATCCAGGAAAAGAGTATTGGCAGGCCGTGAAATGGCTATTAAGATATATCAAGGTACTCTTAATATTGGTTTATGTTTCGACAGGAACATAGTGCAAGAGGCCAAAATTATTGGCTATGTCGATTCAGACTATGCTGGAGACCTTGATCGCCCGATCCCTCACTGGTTTTCTTGGTCACTCTTTGTGGAGGACCTATTAGTTGGAGGTGTACCTTACAGTCAACTGTAGCATTATCTACAACAAAGTCTGAGTATATGGCAGCTACAGAAGCTGTCAAAGAAGCTCTATGGCTAAAAGGTTTGGCAAGTGAAATTGGTTTTTCTCAACATGTTCTTCCTATTTTTTGTGACAGTCAGAGCGCCATACACCTTGCGAAGAACCAAGTGTACCACGCCAGATCAAAGCATATAGATGTCCGATTTCATTTTATTCGGGATATTATTGAAGACGGCGAGGTTTCTTTACAAAAGATTCATACTTTAAGAAATCCTGCAGATATATTGACGAAGATGATTCCGAATGATAAGTTCAAGCTCTATTTGGACTTGATCAATATTCAAGGTTGTTGATCCTACCCTAGGAGGTAATGTCAAAGACATCTATTGAAGATTCAAATTCAGAGAATAAGATGATTCGAGCCAAGGTGGAGATTGTTGGCTTTATGGTGTCTCGAATCCGGATTTTCCGGATAGTCTTAATTATATTAGGAAATTATTTAATGGGTCTAATCCTTATCTAGATTTATCTTCTACTAGAAGTCTTAAATTAGTAGAAGTATTTGAGTTAGTCTTCTACTTTGACTCAAACATCATTAGGTCACATCTATAAATACACCATTGATGTAAGGGT
>RXID01019244.1:0-36097 GCA_005019695.1 Trichopus zeylanicus subsp. travancoricus
TTTACAACTATTATTAACACAAGTACAACTACTACTATTGCTGTAACTACTACTATTACTGCTACTAAAGCTATTACAACTACTAAAGTTATTCCTGCTCCTATATTACTACTACTACTACTCCAACTGCTACTGCTACAAGTACTACTATTTTTCCAACTGCTACTACTGCTACAACTTCGGTTGTTGCACCTAATGCTACTCCAACAACTACTACTACTTCTACTACTACTACCACTACTACTACTGCTATTGCTACAACTACAACCGCTGCTACTAGAAGCACTACTACTACCCAAATTACTACTGCTACTACAACTTCTATTACTAATATAATTACTACTACTACAACTACTTCTACCACTGCTGCGACTACTACTACTATACTACTAATGCAACTAGTGCTCCAACTTCTACTATTATTACTGCTAAAGCTATTACCACTGCTGCTATTACTACTAGTACTACTACTGCTACAAATGCTACTTGTACTACTACTACTTCTATTATTTATGCTACTATTGCTGCTACTTCGGTTCCAACACATGATGCTACTTTGACTGCTGCTACAACTTCTGCTATTACTACCACTGCTTCTACTACTACTACTACTAAAACTTCTACTACTACTATTACTTCTACTACTACTGCTATAGCTGCTACTACTACTACAACTACTGCTACTGCTACTACAACTATTGTTGCTAGTACTTCTTCCACTACTACTTCGGCTACTACTAATGCTACTACTACTACTCGTACTATTGCTACTACTGTTGTTGCTGCTGCAACTATGACTACTATGACGGGTACTACAACTCCTCCTACAACTACTACTTCTACTGTGGCTGTTAATGCTACTATTGCTACTACTTCTACTACCACTAAAATAACCACTACTACTACTAGTGCTTCTCCTCCTACTACTACTATGACTACTGCTGTTGTTGCTTCTACTACTACAACAACTATACCGGTACTGCTTCTACTACTACTATTGGTTCTGCTACTACTATTTATGCTACAACTACCACTTCTACTACTACTGGTACTACTGCTATACTTCCACTACTACTACTATTAGTACTACTACTTCTGCTACTACTGCTACTGCTACTAATACTGTAGATACAACAACTATGACTACTACTACGACTATTATTAATACTTCTTCTACTACTGCACTACTGCTACTATAACTATTACTACTACAACTACGACTACTACTATTACTACAACTACGGCTACAACTATTACTACTCCAACTACAACTACTACGACTTTTCCCATAATAGCAATTGCTACTCCTTCTCTGACCACTACAACTGCTGCTATTACTACTACTGCTACAACTTCTCATATTGCTACCACCACTACTACTCATATTGCTACTACTACTACTACTACTACCTCTACTACTGCTATTGCTGCTACTATTGCTACAACTACTTCAACAACTACTACCGCTACTATAGCCACTACTACCACTAACACTACTGCTGCTGCTACAACTGCTACCGCTAATACTACTACCTCTAATAGTACTACTACTACTATTACTTTAACCACTAATATTGGTAAAACAGCTGCTACTACTAGCACTGCTACTACTGTGAATACTACTACTACTACTACTACTACAGCCATAACTTTTGCAACTACTACTATTGCTGTTGCTACTACTACTAGTTCCACTACTACTACTACTACCAATACTACTACTACGACTACTGCTCCAACTACTAGTATTATTGTTTCTACTTCTGTTGCTACTTCTGTTGCTGCAACTACTACTACTTCTGTCGCTACTTC
This sequence comes from Trichopus zeylanicus subsp. travancoricus, assembly GCA_005019695.1. Taxonomy (NCBI): domain Eukaryota; kingdom Viridiplantae; phylum Streptophyta; class Magnoliopsida; order Dioscoreales; family Dioscoreaceae; genus Trichopus; species Trichopus zeylanicus. The sequence goes on from RXID01019244.1 coordinate 1,813, forward strand.
TGTTGCTGCAACTACTAGTACTACTACTATATCTACTACTGCTAGTATTACTACTACTCCAACAACTAATACTATTACTACTGCTGCTGCTGCTACTACTACTACTACAATTCTCATTGCTACTCATACTACTACTACACGAAGCACTGCTGCTACAACTTTAACTACTACTAGTGCTGCTGCTAGTGCTTCCACTATTACTACTACTATACCTACTCCTACTGCTACTACTAATATTACAACAACTATGTTTCCTACTACTACTACTACTACTACTACTACTCCTATTGTTGTTGCTACTACTTCTGCTTCTACACCTATAACTATTACTACTTTGACTGCTACTACTACTACTACACCCACTGCAACTACTACTACTCCAATTCCTACTACAACAACCACTACTACTACTACTATGACTACAACTACAACTACTACTAGTACTTTGACTACTACTTTTGCTCCTACTCTTATTCCGACTGCTACTTTTACTACTACTACTACTAATAATAATACTACTATTGCTTCCTCTTGTTCTTCTTTAGCTTCTTCTACTACTACTACTACTCCTCATATTATTACTACTACTATTGTTGTTGTTGTTGTTGCTGCTACTACTATTACTAATACTACTTCTATTACTAGTATAACTGGTACTACTACAACTACTATTACTACTATTAATAATACATTACTAATACTACTACTACGACTGTTGCTATTGCAATTACCCGTATTAACTACTATTGCTTTTGCTGCTGTTGCTTCTACTACTGCTGCTGCTGCTACTACTACTACTACTACTACTACTACTCTTCCTCCTCCTCCTCCTCCTCCTCCTACTACTACTACTACTACTACTACTTCTGCTACTGCTGCTACTCCTACCGCTACTACAACTACTATTACTACTACTACTACTACTACTACTACTACTACTACTACTACTACTACTATTACTACTACTACTACCACTCCCATCCCTGCTCCTACTACAACTACTACTACTCATAAACCTACTACTACTACTACTACTACTCCTACTATAATTACTACTACTACTGCTACTGCTGCTGTGACTAATTCTGCTTCTTCTACTACTACGACTACTTCTGCTATTGCTACAATTGCTACAACTGCTACTACTACAACTACTTCCGCTACTATTGCAAGTAATGCAATTATTGGTATTACTACTACTACACAAACTACTACTTCTACTACTAATACTACTGCTACTCCGCCTACTACCACTATGAGTACTATTGCTATGGCTATTACTACTTCTCCTCCTACTACTACCACCTCTGCTGCTACTATGGCTACTACTAATACTACTATTACTACTATTGATACTAATACTACAATGACTACTACTATTCATACTACTATTGCTACTATTAGTACTACTACTACTACTATGACTGCTACACTACTACTACTATTGTAATTATTGTTACTATTATTACTACTATAATTGCTGCTACTATAGCTACTACTACTAGAAGTACTACTACCTGGTATCAGAGCTTTAGGTTCCTTACCTGGCTTAATCTCTTCCAGAGTTGGAGTTCCTTACCTGGTGTAGCTAACCTCCATGGTTGAGTAGTAACCTTCTTTCTGGGTACTCATCGGGGATGTGTGTGATGGTTTCTTACCTTATGGCCTTTGATAACCAGACCATAGTGTACCAAAAAATCCTGGATTGACCCCTCGGGTGGCACAGAGGCTGGACCTAATAAGTCCACCCCAAGGTCTTTATTGGAGAGAAGTAGGTATTAGTGGTCTCGGTGAGACGGAGATTCAGGAATCCCTTATGCCAAACACGGTGTCTGAATTACAAAAGGCCGTAGTGCGCGTAAATCTACAAGAGGCAGTAGCTGCCAGTCAGATGAGCATGATGGATACACTTGTGGAAGCGTCTAGTGTTCCCGTAATACTCATCTCTTGTTCGGTAAGGTAGAACATAGACCTCACACTCGGAACCCAGAGTACCTAGATTGCCTTCATCAATTGTTAGCACAACTACCCGGTGAATGAACAATTTCCTTCCAGCCGAAACAACATCCACATACCAAGAAGCCTTATAAGCCGTTGAACCTATAGAACACCCAGTAGTCGGGTTCGTCAAACCTAGTGATTGTACGTGTATTTCAACCCAAAACACAGCCTCCTGAAATAAACAACACCCAAATCCAACTTTTAGTCCAAATTGCTGAAGCCTTACGGGATATCCAAGCCGATATCCAGTCCCTCAGAAAACTGCAAAAGAAGAGTGACAGTCCAGTTCTCCCAGAGTCCTTACTCACAAAGCTAGAGAACTTGTCCCTGCATCCTAAAACCAGGCCTCCCGAACCACGCAGGAGACTCCTTATTTTCAAAAATCCCTTGCTAATTTTGCAAGAGGAACAAGCAAAGCTGAATGGCAGCAGTGGTATCTCAAGTCACACCGGAACAAGTGGCCCAACCCCTGGTCGAAGATCCCTATCAAGGCTCGACAACCATGCAAGAGGAAGCCTACAGGGATCTGGAATGGTTATCCTACCAGAATTTGTGGGATATCGTTCCTTTTCTTAATGAATACATGCAGGTAGCATCTCGAACTGGCCGGTTATTCACTGGCCCAGAGCTCTCGAAAAAACTCTGGTCGAAGATGCCTGGCTCCATTGGCAAGAAAATCAAAGAAGCTTTTGCAGCCAAACATCCAGGCAATACCATCGGAGTCTATCCTCGAGTCCTCTTTACCTACAAGTACCTGGAAGAAGCATGCAAAGAGGCAGCCTTCACCCGGGCCCTCAAGGATCTGTCGTTCTGCCACGACATTCCAATCCCGGGGTACTATCAGCGGCCCCAACGGAACGTTGGCGTTCGGTGGTCGACAACCTACAAAGGGAAGCCACATCCTTCGCATGCTCGCATCGAAAAGAGGAAGCACCTCATCCGCAACAGGAGGTGCAGATGCTTTCTCTGCGGAGAAGAGGGGCATTTTGCCCGAGAATGCCCCAATGAGCGACGAAACATCAAGCGCGTCGCCATGCTTGAACAGCTTGACCTCCCAGCCGATTGCAAAATCGTGTCCGTCCAAGAAGGTGATGACCCTAGTGATGCCATCTACAGCATTTCTGAAGGGGAGGAGGACACAGCAGTCCTGTGGGAGGAAATAATCTTTTTGTTTCGGGAAGACGATCGGACCTGGTGGATTGGCCCTACAGGGGGCTACCGCGCCATGGTCCAAGTATCACAACACCAGCACGAGTGTAGCCACACTTGGGACTTACATCAAGATGTGCCTGATGCCTACGAAAAGTGCTCTTGCTGCCTGGCACCCTCCCAAAAGTGCTACCGTATGCACTGCCCAAGCTTTAAGCTGATGGTCTGTGGCAGATGCAGCTGGTATTACTTTAACAAAAGAGTTCCAGTGGCACAGACATCCCTTCCAAGGTATGAATCCAAAGATTTACTACTTGAACAACAAAATTATATTTCTACTTGTGAAAGGGAAAAGTGCCAGCTGCAACAACAGCTAACTCTCGCCCATGATGAGAGGGAGGCCTTCCAACAACGCCTCCTTCTTGTTCGAGAGGAAAGCCACTACTGGCAACATGAGTCTGAAAACTGGAGACTGAAGCACAAGGAGCTCGAAGACGCCACCATGGAATTTGAACGCATGGTGCGCGAGCGGAGTGACCTTCAAAAGGAGATACAAAATCTCCAACAAGAGAAGGAAGCACTCAAACTACAGAAGCAGGAGCATGAGCCGGCGGATGCTGACGACCTCAACGTCCTACTCGTTGACACTACTCGACGACTCCTCTCTGCTGAAATGCGGGTGACTGCACCACCCCGACGAACGAAGAATATGCTCTACAACCTCAAGGTGAAGTTCAAAATTCCCCATGTTGAGCCATTTGACGTAAATGCAATCCTCGATATAGGGGCTACAACCTATTGTATTGACCAAGGAGCGGCTCTTGTGAACACCCTGGAGGACAATCCTTTCCTAGTGCATTTCAGTGGCATCAACTCCCGAATTTCGGCCAACAAGAAGCTCAAATTTGGCCGTATGATGATTGGGGAGAACGGCTTTCGGATCCCTTACACATATGCCTTCCCGATGAAGTTAGGGGAGGATATCCAGATGATCCTTGGCTGTAACTTCATCCGCGCCATGCAACGCGGCGTCCGCATCGAAGGAAATATGATTATGTTTTACAAAAATGTAACCACGATTCATACTCTCCCATCTGTACCAACTGCAGCAGCTATTGAAGAGCTAGACCTAGATGAGGACGAGTACATCCAAATACAAGAGCTAGTACAGTATGCAATGGACCAACAGCCAACACGGAGCTTCACCAGCAGCGTCGGCTCCTTGCTTGATGAACTCCGATGCCAAGGATACATTGGTGAGGACCCACTGAAATATTGGTCCAAGAACCAGGTGCTCTGCCACCTGGACATCAAAAACCCAGATTTTACAATTGAAGACCGGCCCTTAAAGCATATTACACCACAAGCAAATGTGACATATGCAAAATATGTGAAAGCACTTCTGGATCTTGGCATTATTCGCCCCAGCAACAGCCGGCATCGCACCACTGCGATCATCGTGAACTCCGGAACAACAGTTGATCCTCGAACGGGCCAGGAGATCAAAGGCAAGGAGCGGATGGTTTTCAACTATCGGCACCTGAATGATCTCACCAACAAGGATCAATACAGCCTGCCCGAAATCAACACCATCTTACGGAAGGTAAGCAGAAGCCACGTATACTCAAAATTTCATTTGAAATCAGGTTTTCATCAAGTGGCGATGCATCCTGCCTCCGTGGAATGGACGGCATTCTGGTTGCCAGAAAGCCTCTATGAATGGCTCGTAATGCCATTCGGCCTGAAAAATGCACCTGCCGTATTCCAGCAGAAGATGGACAGTTGCTTCAAGGGAACTGAAGATTTTATTACAGTATACATTGATGACATCCTAGTCTTCTCCTCCTCTGAAGCGGAGCATGAACAACATCTGTGGGTCATGCTCCAGATTTGCCAAACCAATGGGCTAATCCTGAGCCCAACAAAGATGAAGCTAGCAGTCTCAGAAGTGGAATTCTTGGGGGCAGTACTCAGCAATCAGCGAATTAAGCTGCAGCCCCACATCATCAAGAAGATTGCAAACTTTCAGGAACAGGAACTGACCACCACAAAAGGCCTCCGAGCCTGGCTCGAAATCTTGAATTATGCCCGAAGCTATGTCCCTAATCTGGGAACTCTACTCGGGCCACTCTATGCAAAGACAAGTCCTACGGGAGAAAGGCGCTGGAACTCCCAAGATTGGGACTTAGTCTCTAAAATCAAGGCCTTGGTGCAAAAGCTGCCGGATCTCGAACTACCACCAGAAGCCAGCTATATGATCCTCGAGACCGATGGCTGCATGACGGGATGGGGCAGAATCTGTAAATGGAAGCCCCAGAAATATGATCCCAAGTACATGGAGAAGGTATGTGCCTATGTTAGAGGCAGGATCCATCCAATCAAATCTACCATTGATGCGAAACTCTATGCCATCATGAATACGCTGGAAGCACTAAAGATTTACTACCTGGATAAGGCTGACTTGACAGTTCGAACCGACTGTCAAGCGATCATAAGCTTCTTCAACAAGTCGGCCAACAATAAGCCTTCCCGCGTATGCTGGCTTGCCTTCACCGACTACATTACTGGCACGGGACTCGCCATCCACTTTGAGCACATCAACGGAGAGGATAACTAGATATCAGATACTCTCTCCCGCTTGATAACTTCTTTTATCATGACAGGATAGCCTCCACCCAAAGCTTTGGAAGGACTCAGCCTCGTAGCAACCCGGTTGCAGTAGGCGCACCAGACACCCTCTCAGAAGGCAAAGGAGGAGCACTTGGCGGCAGCTCAAGCCTTGTGCTACAATATGAATCATAGCTACAGCTCCTACAGGGCCTTCCCATATCCCTTGATACTTACAACACCATTAGGCGGCGACTCCAACAGCTGGAACAACAAAGTGCCCAGGAAGCACTTACGGTCGTTCGACAGTTCCGGGACCTCCACGCCTTGAAGCTATCCGAAGCCACAAGCCGCGCAGGATACAAGACCACGGGCAACTTCTGGGACCTGTGGCATCTTGTTGTAACTCAGATCAATGTCCAGCTTGAACCAGTAGTCAAACTCACAACTGACGCAGCCCAACGACTGCCCGCCTTCATGTTCTGAGCACAGCAGATAGCTTGCGCGAGAAGAAAGTGGTAGAATTCGGCCCAACAGTCCAGCCCAGAGAGTCCAAGACTACTCAGACCAGTCAGTCCAACGAAAAAGTAAAATTTGGCCCAACAGTCCAGCCCAGAGAGTCCAAGACTGCTCAGACCAGTCAGACCAGAGAATAAGCCAGCCCGGCCCAGTCCAGAGGAAGTCGTGCCCACAGGTGTAAAGTAGAGTTACTTTTATAAAGTAGCTTTTGGTAAAGCCACTTTATAAAAGAGACTTTTGTAAAGTAGCTTTATTAAAGCTGCCAGGCAGCTTTAGCTTTTACTTTTGTAAAAGCAGATGCGATCTTATCGCGTCTGCCACTTGTAAAGTAGCTTTAGGAAAGTTGCTTTTGTAAAGCAGCTTTAGCTCTTACTTTTGTAAAAGCAGATGCGATCTTATCGCATCTATCGGGTGTAAGGCTTCCCTATAAAAGGGAGGCATATCTCAATATCAATACATCGAAGAATCGGGATCGAAGAATAGATAGAAGAATCATCGAAGAATTCTCTCCTCTTCTTGGTTTTGAGTTCTTTCTCCTCCTTTCTTCTTCCTTTGTTCATTTATCCACCACATACAAACTGGTATCAGAGCTTTGTCTCTGACGAATTCCTTCCGCCACCACAAATTGGTATCAGAGCTTAGTCTCTTATGAGTTCCTTCCACCCCTTAACTGGTATCAGAGCTTAGTCTCTGACGAATTTCTTCCACCACCACCACCTGTATCAGAGCTTAGTCTCTGACAAATTTCTTCCGCCACCACCACGTGGTATCCGGATCGAAGAATCACCGAACAATCCTCTTCTTGGTCTTGAGTTCTTCTTTCTTCTTCTTTCTTCTTCCACTTCCAGTTACACTCTCACAAAGAGCTTAGTCTCTGATGAGTTCCTTCCACCCCTTAACACCTTCCAGTTACACTCTCACAAAGTGCTTAGTCTCTGACGAGTTCCCACACCCCACAAACCATTTACTGGTATCAGAGCTTAGTCTCTGTCGAGTTCCTTCCACACCCTTAACTGGTATCAGAGCTTAGTCTCTGACGAATTTCTTCCGCCACAACAACACACCTGGTATCAGAGCTTTAGGTTCCTTACCTGGCTTAAATTGCTTCCAGAGCTTTAGGTTCCTTACCTGGCTTAAATCGCTTCCAGAGCATTAGGTTCCTTACCTGGCTTAATCTCTTCCAGAGCTGGAGTTCCTTACCTGGTTTAGCTAACCTCCATGGCTGAGTAGTAACCTTCTTTCTGGGTACTCATCGGGGATGTGTGTGATGGTTTCTTACCTTATGGTCGTTGATAACCAGACCATAGCGTACCAAAAATCCTGGATTGACCCCTCGGGTGGCACAGAGGCTGGACCTAATAAGTCCACTGCAAGGTCTTTCTTGGGAGAGAAGTAGGTATTAGTGGTCTCGGTGAGATGGAGATTCAGGAATCGCTTACGCCAAACACGGTGTCTGAAATGCAAAAGGCCGCAGTGCGCGTAAATCTGCAAGAGGCAGTAGCTGCCAGTCAGATGAGCATGATGGATACACTTGTGGAAGCGTCTGGTGTTCCCGTAATACTCATCTCTTGTTCGGTAAGGTAGAACATAGACCTCACACTCAGAACCCAGAGTACCTAGATTGCCTTCATCAATTGTTAGCACAACTACTCGGTGAATGAACAATTTCCTTCCGGCCAAAACAACATCCACATACCAAGTAGCCTTACAAGCCGTTGAACCTATAGAACACCCAGCAGTCGGGTTCGTCAAACCCAGTGATTGTACGTGTGCTTCAGCCCAAAACACAGTCCTACTGAAACAAAACAACACCCAAATCCAACTTTTAGTCCAAATTGCTGAAGCCTTACGGGATATCCAAGCCGATATCCAGTCCCTCAGAAAACTGCAAAAGAAGAGTGACAGTCCAGTTCTCCCAGAGTCCTTACTCACAAAGCTAGAGAACTTGTCCCTGCATCCTAAAACCAGGCCTCCCAAACCACGCGGGAGACTCCTTGTTTTCAAAAATCCCTTGCTAATTTTGCAGGAGGAACAAGCAAAGCTGAATGGTAGCAGTGGTATCTCAAGTCACACCGGAACAAGTGGCCCAACCCCTGGTCGAAGACCAAATTTGGGGGTATAGGTGTAACCAGAATCTAACTTGCGGAACCCATGCAGGAGATACACACCCAGGGGCCTCTGTACTCCGGTTCATGGAACCTCTGCAGGAAGGAACTGGTGACAACACCCACCTCCTAGCCACGTGGCATCTGACCAATCAAGAAGGCGACTCTGACACTGAACGTGACCCTGACGAGTATTATGATTATTTATAATATTATACTTGTTTGGAAAACACAGATGCAGACACAGAATTCATTGCCACTTTAGCAGAGGAAGACTGGGGTATGGAGTATCCCCAGCGAGCACCACAACAAGCTCCACCTCAACGAGCGAAGCAGACGGAATGGCTTTGCTCCTCCTCAATTATCTCGGAATACAGGCCCCCAGTGGAATCAACCATGGGCCCTGTTAATTACCCCCCAGCGGCGAGACCGACTGAACCCAGTCCAAGCCACGAGCCTATCTTTGGCGGCTATCAACCCAAGAATCTGAGGTTCAAAGCCAAAAACACCTCAGAATGGTGGAATCTCCCTTCTGCCCAGCAGCAATCAGGGGCTATCTTTCTTATGCCCCCCAAATTGGGCAATTCAATGACGTTTTCATGCATTGGGAGTCAATCACCAAAAATTCAGTTGCTCTCCAGGGTTTCACAGATTCCCGGACAAAAACTGAATTTATTGAAAACCTGCTTGGGGAGTCAAAGAGAAGCTCGGTTGGATCCAGTGGAGGATGGCCTACCCCATGGAATACCAGCACCTGTTGGATCATGCAGATGGTGCTAACGGTACGCAGAATATCCTCTCACAGATTTGGACCATCTTCGCCCTGGAGGATCCCTATCAAGGCTCGACAACCATGCAAGAGGAAGCCTACAGGGATCTGGAATGGTTATCCTGCCAGAATTTGTGGGATATCGTTCCTTCTCTTAATTAATACATGCAGGTAGCATCTCGGACTGGTCGATTATTCACTGGCCCAGAGCTCTCGAAAAAACTCTGGTCGAAGATGCCTGGCTCCATTGGCAAGAAAATCAAAGCAGCTTTTGAAGCCAAACATCCAGGCAATACCATCAAAGTCTATCCTCGAGTCCTCTTTACCTACAAGTACCTGGAAGAAGCATACAAAGAGGCAGCCTTCACCCGGGCCCTCAAGGATCTATCGTTCTGCCACGACATTCCAATCCCTGGGTACTATCAGTGACCCCAACGGAAGGTTGGCATTCCGCGGTCGACAACCTACAAAGGGAAGCCACATCCTTCACATGCTTGAATCGAAAAGAGGAAGCACCTCATCCGCAACAGGAGGTGCAGATGCTTTCTCTGCGGAGAAGAGGGGCATTTTGCCCGAGCATGCCCCAGTGAGCGACGAAACGTCAAGCGCGTCACCATGCTTGAGCAGCTTGACCTCCCAGCCGATTGCAAAATCATGTCCATCCAAGAAGGTGATGAGCCTAGTGATGCCATCTATAGCATTTCTGAAGGGGAGGAGGACACAGCAGTCCTACGGGAGAAAAAAAATTTTATGTTTCGGAAAGATGACCAGACCTGGTGGATTGGCCCTACAGGGGCTACCGCGACATGGTTAGAGTATCACCACACCAGCACGAGTGTAGCCACGCTTGGGAATTACATCAAGATGTGCCTGACGCCTACGAGCAGTGCTCTTGCTGCCAGGCGCCCTCCCAAAAGTGCTACCGTATGCACTTCCCAAGCTGTAAGCTAACAGTCTGTGGCAGATGCAGCTGGTATTACTTTAACAAAAGAGTTCCAGTGGCACAGACATCCCTTCCAAGGTATGAATCCAAAGATTTACTACTTGAACAACAAAATTACATTTCTACTTGTGAAAGGGAAAAGTGCCAACTGCAACAACAGCTATCCTCGCCCATGATGAGAGGGAGGCCCTCCAACAATGCCTCCTTCTTGTTTGAGAGGAAAGCCACTACTGGCAACATGAGTCTGAAAACTAGAGACTGAAGCACAAGGAGCTCAAAGACGCCACCATGGAATTTGAACACATGGTGCGGGAGCGGAGTGACCTTCAAAAGGAGATACAAAAGCTCCAACAAGAGAAGGAAGCACTCAAACTACAGCAACAGGAGGATGAGCCGGCGAATGCCGATGACCTCAATACCAACGACCTCAACGTCCTTCTCATTGATGCTACTCAACGACTCCTCTCTGCTGAAATGCGGGTGACAGCACCACCCCGGCGGACGAAGAATATGCTCTACAACCTCAAGGTGAAGTTCGAAATTCCCCATGTTGAGCCATTTACAGTAAATGCAATCCTCGATACAGGGGCTACCACCTACTGTATTGACCAAGGAGTGGCTCCTGTTAGCACCCTGGAGGACAATCCATTTCTACTGCATTTCAGTGGCATCAACTCCCGAACTTCGACCAACAAGAAGCTCAAATTTGGCCGCATGATGATTGGGGAGAACGGCTTTCGGATCCCTTACACATATGCCTTCCCGATGAAGTTAGGGGAGGATATCCGGATGATCCTGGGCTGTAACTTAATCCGCGCCATGCAAGGCGGCATCCGCATCGAGGAAAATACAGTTACGTTCTACAAACACATAACCACGATTCATACTCTCCCATCTGTACCAACTGCAGTAGCTATTGAAGAGCTGGACCTAGATGAGGATGAGTACATCCAAATACAAGAGCTAGTACAGTATGCAACGGACCAACAGCCATCACGGAGCTTCACCAGCAGCGTCAGCTCCTTGCTTGATGAACTCCGACGCCAAGGATACATTGGTGAGGACCCACTGAAATATTGGTCCAAGAACCAGGTGCTCTGCCACCTGGACATCAAAAACACAGATTTCACCATTGAAGACCAGCCCTTAAAACATATTACACCACAAGCGAAGGTGACATATGCAAAGCATGTGAAAGCACTTCTTAATCTTGGCATTATTCGCCCCAGCAAAAGCCGGCATCGCACCACTACGATCATCGTGAACTCCGGTACAATAGTTGATCCTCGAACGGTCCAGGAGATCAAAGGCAAGGAGTGGATGGTCTTCAACTATCGGTGCCTGAATGATCTCACCAACAAGGATCAATACAGCCTGCCCGGGATCAACACCATCTTACGGAAGGTAAGCAGAAGCCAGATATACTCAAAATTTGATCTGAAATCAGGTTTTCATCAATTGACGATGAATCCTGCCTTCATGGAATGGACGGCATTCTGGGTGCCAGAAGGCCTCTATGAATGGCTCATAATGCCATTTGGCCTGAAAAATGCACCGGCCGCATTCCAACGGAAGAGGGACAGTTGCTTCAAGGGGACTGAAGACTTTATTGCAATATACATTGATGACATATTGGTCTTCTCCTCCTCTGAAGTGGAGCATGAACAACATCTGCGGGTCATGCTCCAGATTTGCCAAACCAATGGGCTAATCCTGAGCCCAACAAAGATGAAGCTAGCAGTATCAGAAGTGGAATTCTTGGGGGCAGTACTCAGCAATCAACAAATCAAGCTACAACCCCACATCATCAAGAAGATTGCAAACTTCCAGGAACAGGAACTGACTACCACAAAAGGCCTCCGAGCCTGGCCTAGAATCTTGAATTACGCCCGAAGCTATATCCCTAATCTTGGAACTCTACTCGGGCCACTCTATGCAAAGACAAGTCCTACGAGAGAAAGGTGCTGGAACTCCCAAGATTGGGACTTAGTCGCAAAAGTCAAGGCCTTGGTGCAAAAGCTGCTGGATCTCGAACTACCACCAGAAGCCAGCTATATGATCCTCGAGATCGATGGCTGCATGATGGGATGGGGCAGAATCTATAAATGGAAGCCCCAGAAATATGATCCCAAGTCCATGGAGAAGGTATGTGCTTATGCTAGCGGCAGGTTCCATCCATTCAAATCCACCATTTATGCGAAACTCTATGCCGTCATGAATACGCTGGAAGCACTGAAGATTTACTACCTGGATAAGGCTGACTTGACAATTTCAACCAACTGTCAAGCAATCATAAGCTTCTTCAACAAGTCGGCCAACAATAAGCCTTCCCGCATACGCTGGCTTGCCTTCATCGACTACGTTACTGACACGGGACTCGCCATCCACTTTGAGCACATCAGCGGAGAAGATAACCAGCTGGCGGATACTCTCTCCCGCTTGATAACTTCCCTTGTCATTACAGGATGGCCTCCACCCGAAACTTTGGAAGGACTCAGCCTCGTAGCAACTCGGTTGTAGGAGGCGCACCAGACACCCTCTTAGAAGGCAAAGGAGGAGCACTTGGCGGCAGCTCAAGCCTTGGGCTACAATATGAATCATAGCTACAGCTCCTACAGGGCCTTCCCATGTCCCTTGATACTTACGACGCCATCAGACGGCGGCTCCAACAGCTGGAACAACAAAGTGCCCAGGAAGCACTTATGGCTGTTCGACAGTTCCGGGACCTCCACGCCCTAAAGCTATCCGAAGCCACAAAGCGCGTAGGATGCAAGACCACGGGCAACTTCTGGGCCCAGTGGCATCCTGTTGTAACTCAGATCGATGTCCAGCTTGAAACAGCAGTCAAACTCATAACTGACGCAGTTCAAGGACTGCCCGCCTTCAGGTTTTGAGCACAACAGATAGCTTGCGCGAGGAGATAGCTTGCAGAATTTGGCCCAACAGTCCAGCCCAGAGAGTCCAAGACTGCTCAAACTAGTCAGTCCAACGAATAAGTAGAATTCGGCCCAACAGTCCAGCCCAGAGAGTCCAAGATTGCTCAGACCAGCCAGTCCAAAGAATCTACCGCCTGGCCCAGTCCAGAGGAAGCCGTGCCCACAGGTGTAAAGTAGAGTTACTTTTGGTAAAGCCACTTTACAAAAGATACTTTTGTAAAGTAGCTTTATTAAAGCTGCCAGGCAGCTTTAGCTTTTACTTTTGTAAAAGCGGATGCGATCTTATCGCGTCTGCCACTTGTAAAGTAGCTTTAGGAAAGCTGCTTTTGTAAAGTAGCTTTAGCTCTTACTTTTTTAAAAGCAGATGCGATCTTATCGCATCTGCCGGGTGTAAGGCGTCCCTATAAAAGGGAGGCATATCTCAGATATCAATACATCGAAGAATAGCTGATAGAAGAATCACTGAAGAATTCTCTCTGATGAGTTCCCACACCCCACAAACCATTTACTGGTATCAGAGCTTAGTCTCTGACGAGTTCCTTCGACACCCTTAACTGGTATCAGAGCTTAGTCTTTGACGAATTTCTTCCGCCACAACAACACACCACTACTACTACTTTTACTACTACTACTACTTTTCTGACTACTATTACTACTGTGACTACTTATGTTAAACCACTATTGCTACTCCTATTAACACTATTGCTACTACTTTTACTACTGCCACTACTAGTATTACTATTACTACTATTACTATTACTACTAATATGACTACTATTACTGCTATACTACTACTTTTGTCACTACAACTATGACTGCCATTGCTACTACTATTACTACTACCACTAGTCACAATAGTCATTATAGCGTCAGAAATAGTTGTTGTAGTAGTAATAGTAGTAGTTGTTGTTGTAGTAGTAGTTGTAGTAGGTGTAGTAGTAGTTGTAGTAGGTGTAGTAGTAGCAATAGCAGTAGCATAGTAGTAGTACTAGTAGTTGCAGTAGCAGTAGTAGTAGTTGTTATTGTTATTATTGTACTAGTAGTAGTAGTAGCTATAGTAGTGTCTGGGGTAATCACATAATTTGTAATAGTAGTTGTAGCAGTAGTAGCAATTGTGGTAGTTATAGTAGTTGTAGTACTTATAGTAGTTGTTGTAGTATTAGTAGTAGCATTAATAGTTGCACAAGTGGTAGCAGAATAAGTAGTAGTAGTAGTAGTAGTAGATGTAATAGCAAAAGTTGTTATAGTAAAAGTAGCAATAGTAGTGGCACAGTAGTAGTATTATTAGTAGTAGTACTAGTAGCACAACAGTAGTAGTAATAGCAATAGTAGTAGCAGAAGCAACAGTAGTAGTAGCAGTTGTAGCAGTAGTGTTAGTAGTAGTTGTAGTTGAAGTAGTAGGAATACTTGTAGTCATAGTACTAGTAGTAGTAGTAGAAGTATTAGCTATAGTAGTAGTTCCAGTTGTAGTAGCAGTGCTAGTAGCAGCTGCCATGGTAGTAGCAGTTGTAGTAGTATTAGCAGTAGCAGTAGTAGGAGCAAAAATAGTAATAGCAGTAGTAGCAGTTATAGTTATAACAGAAGTAGCTAGAGTAGTAGTAGCAATAATAATAGCAGTTGCCATAATAGTAGCAGCAGTAATATGAGCAGTAGTTGTAGAATTAGGAGTAGTAGTACTAGCGACAATAGTAGTAGTAGTAGTAGTATTAGCAATAGTAGTTGTAGTAGTAGTAGTAGTAATTGTAGGAGCAGCTATAGTAGTAGTAATAGTAGAAGTAGTAGGAACTATTGTAGTCACAATAGTAGTAGTTGCAGGAGTAGTAGCAGTAGTGGTAGTAGTAGTAGTAGTATAAGTCATAGTAGTAGAAGCAGTTATAGTAGTAGTAGTAGTAGCAGTTATAGTAGTAGTAGTAGTAGCAATAGTAGAAGGAGCAGTAGCAGAAGTTGCAAGAGTAGTACTAGTAGTAGTTATTATTATTGTTGCTTTTGTAGTAGTATTAGTAGTAGCAGTAGTTGTTGTAGTAGTAGTGGAAGTATTAGTAGCAGTAGTAGTTGTAGAAGGAGTAGTAGTATTAGCAGTAGCAATAAGCATAGCAGTAGTAGTAGTTGCTACAGCAGTAGTAGTAGTAGCAGCAGTAGTTGTAGCAGTAGTAGTAATAGCAACAAGAATAGTACAAGTATTTATAGTAGTAGTAGTAATAGTAGTTGTAGCAATAGTAGTAGTAGTAGAAGCAGTAGTTGCAGATGCAGCAGCAGTAGTAGTAGAAGCATTAGTAGTTGTAGCAGCCATAGTAGTAGTATTAGTAGCTACTGATGGAGTAGTTGCTATAGTAAGAATAGTAGCAGGAGTTGTGACAGCAGTAGTGGAAGTAGTTGTAGTACTAGTACTACTACCAGTAGAAGAATTAGTAGCAATAGTAACAGTAGCTCTAGTGGCAGAAGTTGTAGTTGTAGCAGTAGTCATAGTAGTAGCAGAAGTGGAAATGTATTGGTGTCAATAACAATAGCAGCAACAGCAGCAGCAGTAGTAGTAGTGGTAGAATAAGTAATAGTAGTAGTATTTGTTGTAGTGGTAGCTTTAGTCATAGTCATCTTAGCATTAATAGTAGTAGCAATAATAGCAGCATAGTAGTTGTGATAGTAGCAATAGTAGTATTTGTAGTAGTCATAGTAGTAATGGTCATAGTAGGAATAGTGCTAGCAAAAGTAGCAGTAGTTGTAGGAGTAGTAGTCATAGTAGTAGTAGTAGTAGTAGTAGCAGCAGCAGCAGCAGCAGCAGTAGTAGTAGTAGTAGTAGTAGTAGTTGTTATACTAGTAGTAGTAGTCATAGTAGTACTAGGAGTAGGAGTGGTAGTACGAGTAGTGGTAGTAGTAGTAGTTGTTGTAGTTGGAGTAGTAGTTGTTGTTGTTATTGTAGTAGTAATAGTAGTACTAGTAGCAGTAGTAAGTACTTGTAGTAGCAGTACAAGTATTTATAGTAGTAGTACTAGTATTAGGAGCAGTAGTATAGTAGTAGTACCTGTAGTAGTAATAGTAAGTCTTTGTAGTAGTAGTTGTTGTTGTTGTGCTTGTAGGAGGAGTAGTAGTAATTATAGTAGTCATCGTAATAGTTATAGTAGTAGTAGTGGTAGTGGTGGCAGTAACTATATTAGTAGTAGTAATAGCTATAGTAGTAGTGGCAGTAGTAGCAGGAGTAGCAGAAATAGTAGTAGCAATAGCAGTAGTAGCTACAATAGTAGTAGTAGTTGTTGTAGTTGTAGCAGTAGCAATAGCGGCGACGACAACCGTAGTAGCAGTAGTAGTCGTACTAGAAATAGTAGCAGTAGTAATGGTTGAAGTTGTAGTAAGGGTTGTAGTTGTAGAAGCGGTAGTAGAATTGGTGGCAATAGTAGAACCGGTAGTAGTAGTAGTAGTAGTAGTAGTAGCAGTTAAAATAGTAGTAGTACTAGTACTAGCAATAGTAGTAGCAGTATTAGTAGAAATAATAGTATCCAAATTAGTAGCAGTAGTAGTAGCTATAGTAGTAGCAGTAGTTGTAGTTCTAGTCGCAAGAGTGGCAGCTGCATCAGAAGTAGCAGTAGTAGCAGTAGTACCAGTAATCGCAGCAGTACTAGTAATACAAGTTGTAGTAGTAGTAGCAGTAGTAGCAGTAGCAAGAGTAGTGGTATTAGGAGTAGTAGTAGCAGTAGTTGAAGTAATAGTAGAAGCAGTAGTAGTTGTTGTAGTTGTTGTAGTATGATAAGTAGTCATAGTAGCAGTAGCAATAGCAACAATAGTAGTAGTAGCAATTGTAGCAGTAGTTGAAGTAGTAGTTGTTGTATCAGTAGTAGTAGTAGTAGAAGTTGTAGTAGCTAGAGTATTTGTAGCATGATAAGTAGCCGTAGTAGCGGTGGCAGTAGCTGTAGCTATAGTCATAATAATAATCACAGTTGTTGTATTAGTAGTAGTAGTATGATAAGTAGTCGTAGTAGCCGTAGCAGTAGCAGTAGTAGTAGCAGCAGTACTAGAAGTAGTAGCAGTAGTAGTAGTAGTATTAGCAGTAGCAGTAGCTGAAGTACTACAAGTAGTACAAGTAGTAGTAGTAGTAGTAGTAGTAGCAGTAGTAGTAGAAGTAGCAGTAGCAGTAGCAGTAGTTTGTGAAGTAGTAGTAGTAGGAGATGTAGTAGTTGTTGTTATTGTTGGAGAAGTTGTAGTAGTAGTAGTAGTAGTAGTAGTAGTAGTAGTAGTAGTAGTAGTAGTAGTAGTAATAGTAGTAGTAGTAGTAGTAGTAGTAGCAATAGTTGAAGTAGTATTGGTAGTAGTAATAGTAGTAGTGGTAGTAATAGTAGTTGTAGTAGTTACTGTAGTAGTGATAGTAGTAATACTAGTAGTAGAAGTAATAGTAGTAGTAGTAATAGTAGTTGTAGTAGTAGCTATAGTAGTAATAGTAGTAATAGTAATTGTAGTAGTAGCAATAGTAATTGTAATAATAGTAGTAGTAGCAGTAGTAGTAGTAATAGTAGTGGTAGTACTACTACTAATAGTTGTAGTAATAGTAGTACTAATAGTACCAGTAGCTGCGTTAGCAGTACTAGTAGTAGGAGTATTAATAGTAGTCCCAGTAGCGGCAATAACAGTAGTAGTTGTAGATGTAGTAGCAGTAGCTATAGTAGCAGTACTAGTAGCAGCAGTAATAGTAAGAGTACTAGTTATAGTAGCAATTGTAGTGGTAGTAGCACTATTCGTTGTACTAGTAGTCCTAGTAGCAGCAATAGTTGTAGTATCAGTAGTAGCTGCAATAGTAGTTTTGGTAGTAGTAGCAGTAGTAGTAGTAGTAGAAAAACTAGTAGCAGCAGTGGTAGTAGTGGTAGTAGTATCATAAGTAGCGATACTAGTAGCAGTTGCAGTAGTACCAATAGTAGTAGTAGTAGTTGTAGCAATTATTATTGTCATAGTAGTAGTCATAGTAATAACAAAACTAGCTATAGTGGTTGTAATAGTAGTAGTAGTCGTAGTAACAGTAGCAGCAGTTGTAGCAATAGTAGTAATTGTTCCAATAGTAACAATAGCAGAAGTATTAGTAGTAGTAGTAGTAGTAGCAGTGGAAAATGTAGTAGTAGTGGTAGTGGTGGCAGGTGCAGCAGTTGGAGCAGTAGCGATAGTAGTAGTAGTAATAGTAGTAGTAGTAGAGGTAGTAGCAGTTGTAGCAATAGTAGTAGTAGCATAAGTAGCAGTAGTAGCAGTAGTAGTGGTAGGAGGCCTAGCAGTAGTAGAAGAAGTAGTAGCAACAGTAATAGTAGTATTAGAAGTAGTAAGAGTAGTAGCAGTAGCAGTAGTAGTAGTGTTGGCAGGAATAGTAGTAGGAGTAGTAATAGAAGTAGTAGTAGTCGTAGTGGTAGTAGTAGGTGTAGTAGTAGTAGCAGTAGTAGTAGAAGCAGCCGTTGCTGTAGTACTAGTAGTAGTATGAGAAGTGGTAGTTCAAGCATTAGCAGTGCTAATAGTGGTACTTCTTATCGTAGCAGTTATCACAGTCATTGTAGTTTCAGTAGTTATAGTACAAGCAATAGCTATAGCAGTAGTAGAAGTAGTAGTAATAATAATAGTAGTAGTAGTTATAGTAGAAGTAGAAGTTACAATGGCCATAGCAGTAGTTGTAGTTGTCATGGTAGTGGCAATTGCTGTTGTAGCAGTAGTAGTAACTGTAGTAGTAGTATTAGTAGTAGCAGTAGCAGCAATAGAGGTAGTAGTAGAAGTGGCAGCAGCTGCTGTGGCAGTAGTAGTAGCCATTGCCATAGTAGTAGTAGTAGTAGTAGCACTAGTGCCAGTAGCAGTTGTAGAAGTAGTAGTAGCAGTAGTTGGTAGTAGCAGTAGTAATAGTAGTAGTGGTAGTAGAAATATCAGTAGTATCAGTAATACTAGTAGTGGTAGTAGTTGTTAGTATTAGTAGTAGTCGTAGCAGTAGTAGTAGCAGTAGTAGTTGTAGCAGAAGTAGTAGTAGTGGTAGTTGTAGCAGCAGTACTAGTAGTAGTTGTAGCAGTAGTAGTAGTAATATTAGTAGCAGCAACAGCAGTAGTTGTAGTAGCAGTAGCCGTAGTAGCATTAGTAGAAGTAGCAATAGTCGTAGTAACAGTAGTGGTAGTATTATTATTATTAGTAGTAGTAGCAACAGTCGTAGTAGTAGTAGCAATAGTAGTAGTGGCAGTAGTTGTTGTAGTTACAGTAGAAGTAGTAGTTCTAATAGTTGTAGCAATAGAATCAGCAGTAGGATAAGCATCAGCAGAAGTAGTAGTAGGAGTCAAAGTTGAAGTAGTAGTAGTAGGAGTAGTAGTAATAGTACTAGTAATAATCGTAGTAGCAACAATAGTAATAGTAGTAGGAGTAGGAGTATTAGTTGTAGTTGTAGTTGTTGTTGTTGTTGTTGTTGTAGTAGTAGTAGTAGTAGCACATTAGCAACACATTAGTAGTAATAGGAGTAGTAGTAGTAGTAGTAATAATAGGAGTAGTAGTAGCATTAGTAGTAGTACCAATAGTAGCTGTAGTCATAGTAGTACCAATAGTAGTACCAATAGGAGTAGTAGTAGCATTAGTGGTAGTACCAATAGTAGTAGTACTAACTGTAGTTGTAGTAGTAGCAGTAGTAGCAGTAGCAGTAGTAGTTGTAGGAGTAGCAGTAGTGGTAGTAGCAGTAGCGGTAGTAGTAGTAGTAGTAGTAGTAGTAGCAGCAACAGTAATAGTAGAAGTAGTAGTAATAGTAGGAGTAGTATTAGTGGAGTAGGAATAGTAGTAGTAGCAATAGTGGTGGTAGCAATAGCAGTACTAGTAGTAGTAGTAGGAGGAGCAATAATAGTAGTAGTAAGAGTAGTAGTTGTACTATTAGTAGTCATAGCAACACAAGTAGTTATAGTAGTAGTAGTTGTAATTGGAGTAATAGTAGTAGTAGAAGTGGTATTAGTAGTAATAGGTCTAGTAGTATGATAAATAGTAGTACTAGTAGTAGTAGCAACAGTAGTAGTTGTAGTAGTAGTAGTCGTAGTAGTAGTAGAAGTAGTATAGTAGTAGTTGTTGTAGTAGTGGTAGTAGTAGTAGTACTCACATTAGTAGTAGCATTAGTAGGAGTAGTGTTGGTAGTTGTAGTTGTAGGAGGAGGAGTCACTGTAGTACTTGTAGCAGTAATTGTAGTTGTAGTAGCAGTAGTAGTAGTGGAAGTAGTAATAGTAGTAGTAGTAGTTTCAGTAGTAGTAGCAGCAGAATAAGTAGCAACAGTAGCAGTAGTAGTAGTAGTATAAGTAGGATTGCTTCTACTAGCAGTAGGAGTGCTTCTACTAGCAGTAGGAGTGCTTCTACTAGCAGTAGGAGTACTAGTAGCAGTAATAGTAGTCGTAGTAGAAGTAGTAGTAGTAGTAGTAGTAGTAGTAATCGCAACAGAAGGAGTAGTTGTAGTAGTAGTAGTAATAGTATGAGTAGTTATAGTAGTTGTAGTAGTAGTAGTAGTGGTAGAATTAATAGTAGTTATAGTCACAGTTGTTGTAGTAGTAGCAGTACTTGTTGTAATAGTTATAGTAGTAGTGTAGTAGTAGTTGTTGTATTAGCAGTAGTAGTGGTTGTAATAGTAGCTGTAAAAGTAGTAGTAGCAGTTGTACCAGTAGCAGAAATAGTAGTAGAAGCAATTGTAGTAGTAGTAGAAGTAGGAGTAGTAGTGGTAGTCGTAGTCATAGTAACAATACTAGTAATGTGAGTAGTAGTAGAAGTAGTAATACCAGTAGCTGAAGTAATTGTAGGAGTTGTTTAGGAGTAGGAGTAGAAATAGTAACAGTAGTTGAAGTAGTACCAATTGTAGTAGTAATAGTAGTAGTAGCAACAGTAGTTGTAGTTGTAGTTGTAGTAGTAGTAGTAGTAGTAGTGGTAGCAGTTGTAGTTGTTCTAGTAGAAATAGCAACTGTAGTAGTTGTTGTTGATGTCGTGGTAGTAATAGTAGTAGGAGTTGTTGTTGTAGTAGCAGTAGTTGTTGTAACAGTGGTGTAACTTGAGTTGCAGTAGTAGTAGTGGTGGTAGAGGTAGTTGTAGTAGTAGTAGTCATAGTAGTCATTGTAGTAGTAGGAGGAGGAGGAGTAGTAGCAGCAGGAGTAGTAATAGTAGTAGTTGTTGTTGTTGTTGTTGTTCTTCTTCTTCTTCTTCTTCTTGTTGTTGTAGTAGTAAAAGTAGTAGCTGTAGTAGGAGTAGCACTAGGAGTAATAATAGCTACTATAGAAGCAATAGTGCTCGTAGTAGTCACAGTAGTAGTAATAGCAACAGTAGTAGCAGTAGTAGTAGTAGATGTACTAGTAGTAGTAGCAACAGGAGTAGTAGTAGGGGTAGTAGGAGAAGTTTTAGTAGTTGTTGCAGTAGCAATAGCAATAGTTGTAGTTGTCGTAATAGTAGTAGTAGTAATAATAGGAGGAGTAGTAGTAGTAGTACTAGTACCTGTAACAATCGTTGATGTAGTAGCAGTAGTTGTTGTAGCAGTATTTATGTTAGTTGTAGTTGTTGTTGTTGTAGTAGTAGTGGTGGTGGTAGTAGTAGTAGTAGTAGTAGCATAGCAGTAACAGCAGTAGCAGTAGTAGCAATTATTGTAGAAGTAGTCATGGTATTCACGTTCACTATAGTAGGAGTGGCATTCGCAATCGTAGAATAGTAGTAGTAGCCACAGTAGTAGAAGTAAAAATAATAGTATGAGTGGCAGTACTAATTGCAGTAGTGGTTGTAGTAGTAATAGTAGTAATAGGAGTAGTAGTAGTTGCTGTCGCAGTAGTAGGAGTAGTAGTCTGGCAGTAGTAATAGGAGGAAGAGGAGGAGTAGTAGTAGTAACAATAGGAGTTGTAGTAGTAGTGATAGTAGTAGTAGAAGTAGTAGTACTATTTGTAGTAGTAGTAGTACTAGAAGTAGTAGTAGAAGTAGATGGATAGTAGTAATAGGAGTAGCAAGAGTAGGAGTAGTGGTAGAAGTAGTTGTAGTAGTAGTTATTGTTGTTGTAGCAATAATAGCAGTAGTAGTAGTCGTAGTGGAAGTTGTGGTAGTAGCTATAGTAATTTTAGTGCCAGTCAAATTAGTTGTAGCAGCTGTGGTAGTAGTCGCAGCAGTAGTAGCATTAGTAGTGATTGTTGTTGTTATTGTAGCAATAGAGCAGTAGTAGCAGTAGTAGCAAAAGTAATAGTTGTAGCAGTAGTGTGCTTGAGTAGTAGTTGTAGTGGCAGTCGAACAAGTGGTAGCAGTAGTAGCAATAGTAACTGTAGTAGCAGCAGTAGTAGTAGTAGCAGTCATAGTAGTAGTTGCAACAGCAGTAGTAGTCGTAGAAGTAGTAATAGAAGTAGAAGTGGTAGTAGTGCTAGTAGCAGTAGCAGCAGTAGTAGTAGTAGTAGCAATAGTAGTATTGGTAATACTAGTAGTAGCAGTAATTGTAGTAGTGATAGTAGTATTAGTTGGAGTAGCAGTAGTAGTGGTAGTAGCAGCAGCGGTAGTAGTATTAGTAGTTGTTGTAGCAGTCGTAGTAGTAGTAGCAACACCAGTAGTAGTAGTAATAACAGTAGCGACTATAGTAGTAGCAACAATTGTGGTAGCAACTATAGTAGTAGCAGCAGTTGTAGGAGCAACTTTAGTAGTAGTTGTGGTAGTAGTTGTAGTAGTAGCAGTAGTTGCCACACTAGTAGTAGTAGCAGCAGCAGTAGTGATAGTACCAGTTGTAGGGGTAGTAGTAATAGTTGTAGTAGCAATAGTAGTAGTCGTAGAAGTAGTAGTAGCAGTAGTAATTGTAGCAGTAGTAGCAACAGTAGCTGTCATAGCAGAAGTAGCAGTAATAGTAGTAGTATTCGTAGTAATAGCCGCAACAGCAGTAGTGGTAGTAGTATTAGTAGTAGTTATAGTAGTGCTAGTAGCCGTAGTAGTAGTGATAGTAGTAGTAGTTGTTGTTGTTGTAGTGGTAGTAGTAGTAGTAGTACGTGTAGTAGTTGTAGTAGCGGTAGCTATAGTAGAAGTAGTTGTAGTGGCTATAGTAGTAGCAGCAGTTGTAGTAGTAGTAGCATCAACATTATTAGGAATTGTATAGTCGTTGTAGCAGCACTAGCAGTAGTAATAGCAGCAGTTGTAGTGGTAGCACTAGTAGTGGCAATAGTAGATGAAGTAGCTGTAGTTGTAGTTGTAGTAGTAGTAGCAGTAGTTGCAGTAGTAGTCATAGTAGTATTAGTAGTTATTGCTGTAGTAGTAGTACTATCAGTAGTAGTAGTAGTAGTAGTATTAGGAGTTGGAAAAGTTGTAGCAGTAGTAGTAGCGGCACCAGTAATAGTAGTAGTAGTAATAGTAGTAGTAGTAGAAGAAGTAGCAGCAGTAATAGTAGTAGCAGTAACAATAGTGGTAGAAGTAGTAATTGAAGCAATAGCAATAGTAGTTGCAGTAGTATTACTAGTTGAAGCAGCAGCAGTTGTAGCAGTAGTAGCAGCAGCAGTATATGTTTTAGCAGTAGTACTAGTTGTGGTAGTAGTAACTGCAGTGGCTGCAGTAGCGGTAGTAGTTGTAGTAGTTGTAGTTATTGTAGTAGTAGTAGTAGTAGCAGTTGTAGTAGCAATAGTAGTAGTAGTAGTAGTAGTAGTTCCAAAAGCTATTGGTATAGTAGTAGTAGTAGCAACAGTGGTAGTAGTAGCAGGAGTAGTAATAGTGGTAGTAGTAGTAGCAGTAGCAGCAGCAGTAGTAGCGGTGGTAGTAGCCATGGCAGAAGTTGTAATAGTGGTGGTCGTAGTAGTAGTGGTGGTGTTGGTGGTGGTGGTGGAAGTAGTAGTAGTAGTAGTAGTAGTAGTAGTCGTTGTTGTAGTTGTTGTTGTAGTTGTAGTAGCAATATTACTAGTAGCTGTAGTAGCAACAACAGTAGTAGTTGTAGTAGTAGTTGTTGTTATAGCAACAGGAGCAGTAGTAATAGTAGTAGTAGTTGTTGTTATTGTTGTTATCGTGTTATTAGTAGAACTAGCAATCGTAGTAGCAGTCGCAGTATTCATAGCAGTAGTAGTAGCAGAAGTAGCACTCATAGCAGTCATAGAAGTAGCAGTGGTAGTTCTTGTAATAACAATAGTAGTTGTCCTAAAAGTAGTAGTAGTAGTAGTAGTAGTAGTAGTAGTAAGAGTCGTAACAGTAGCAATAGTAGCATTAGTAGTAGCAAACGCTATGGCTGTAGTAGCTGTAGCAGTAGTGGTGGTAGCAGCTGTGGTAGTGCCGTAGTAATAGTTGTAGTAGTAATAGTAGTAGCTATAGTAGTGGTAGCGGTAGCTATTTTAGTAGTAGGAGGAGGATGAGCTATAGTTTTGGTAGCAGTAGTAGCAGGTATAGTAGTTGTAGCATTAGTAGTAGTATTATAAGGAGTGGTAGTAGCAATAGCAATAGTAGGAGTAGTAGTACTTGTTATTTTTGTAGTATAGTTGTTTGTGCAGTAGTTGCAGCAGTAGAAGTAGTAGTAGTTGTAGTAGTAGCAGAAGTAGTACTAATAGTAGTAGAGGAGTAGTAGTAGTAGTGGAAGTAGCGGTAGGAGCAGTTGTAGCAGTAGTAGTAGAAGATGTAGTAGTAGCGTAGCAGTAGCTATAGTAGCCGTACTAGCAGTAGTGGTAGTAGTAGTAGTACTATGTGTAGTAGTAGCAGTAGTAATAGTACTAGTAGTAGTGGTAGTTCTTGTTATTGTTGTTGTAGTAGTAGAAGTAGTTGTTGTAGTTGTGGTAGTAGTAGTAGTAATAGTCATAATTGTTGTAATTGGTGTAGTAGTAGTAGTAATAGTAGTAGCAGTAGTTGTAGTTTTAGTTATAATCGCAGGAGTTGTTGTAGAAGTAGTAATTGTAGTAGGAGTAGTGGTAGTTGTAGTAGTAGCAGTTGTTGTTCTTGTACTAGTAGTTGTTGCAGCAGTAGCAATAGCAGTAGTGACAGTATAAGTAGCTATAGTAGTAATAGTTTGAGTTATGGTAGTAAAACTAGTAGTAGTAGCTGTAGTTGTAGTTATAGTAATAACACTACTAGTAGCAGTAGTTATTGTAGCAAAAGTAGCAACTATAGTAGGAGTAGTGGTAGTTATAGTTGTAGTAGTAGTAGCAGAAGTAGTAGTTGCAGCAGTAGCAACAACGGTAGTCGCAATAGTAGTAGTAGTATTAGTATTACTAGTAGTAGTTGTGGTAGTAGTAGCAGTAGGAGAAATAGTAGTAGTAGAAGTATTGGAGAAGTAGTAGTGGCAGTCGTAGCAGTCTTAGTAGTCATAGTCGTCGTAGTAGTAGTAGCAGTAGTAGTAGTAGGAGTGGTAATAATAGTTATAGTAGTTATAGTAGTAGTAGTAGAAGTATCAGTAGAAGTAGTAGTAGTAGCAGCAATAGCAGAAGTAAGAGTAGTAGTGGTAGTAGCAGTAGTAATAGTAGTCATAGCAGTGGCTATAGTAATAGTAGAAATAACCGTAGCAGCAGTAGCCATAGTAGTAGTAGCAGTAGTAGCAATAGTAGCAGCAATAGTAGCAGCAATAGTAGTAGCAATATTAGTAGGTATCAAGTAAGTAGCATTAGTAGTAATAGTAGCATGAGTGGCAGTAGTACCTATAGTAGGAGTAGTAGTAGTATTAGTAGTAGTCGTACTAGTAGTAGTTATTGTTGTAGTAGTAATAGCAGTTGTAGCACTGGTTATAGTAGTAGTAGTAGGAGTAGTAGCGCTGCTTCTAGTAGTAGTAGTAGTACTCGCAACAGCAGTACTAGTAGTGGCAGTATTAGTAGCAGAAATTGCAGTAGTAGAAGTAGTAGTAGTAGCAGTAGTAGTTGTCATTGTTGTTGTAGTAGTAGTAGCAGTAACAACAACAACCGTAGTAGTAGTAGTAGTAGTAGTAGTAGTAGTAGTAGCACTGGCTGTAGTACTTGTAGTAATTGTAGTAGCGTGACTAGTGGCAACAGTATTTGTAGGAGAAATTGCAATAGTAGTAGTAGTAGTAGTAATAGTAATAGTCATAGTAGTAGTAGTAATTGTAGTAGTAGTTGCTGTCGGAGTACTATTAGTTGGAGTTGGTGTAGGAGTGGAACTTGTAGCAGTAATAATAGATATAGTAGTACAAGTAGTAGTAATAGGAGTAGTAGAAGTTATTGTAGTAGCAGCAGCAGTAGTAGTAGACGTAGTAGAGTAGTGGTAGTAGTAGTATTAGTAGTAGGAGTATTAGGAGTACTAGTAGTAGTTGTAGTAGTAGTAGTATTAGAAGTAGTAGTGGTAGTAGTGGTAGTAATAGCCGTTGTGCTTGTAGTAGTACTAGTAGCAGGCATAGTAGTACTAGTAGTTGTAGAGTACTAGTAGCAATAGTAGTTGTAGAAGTACTAGTAGTAGTCATAGTAGAAGTACAAGCAATAGAAATAGTAGTAGTAGTGGTGGTGGCAATAGTATTAGAAGTAATTGTAGTTGTAATAGTATTAAAAGTAGTGGTAGTAGCAGTAGTAGTTGTTGTAGCAGCTGCAGTAGTAGTTGTAGTAGTAATAGTATTAAAAGTAGTGGTAGAAGTAGTAGTTGTTGTTGTAGCAGCTGCAATAGTAGTTGTATTAGTAGTAGTAATTTTAGTTGTAGGAGTAGTAGTAGTAATAGAAGGGGCAGCAGTTATAGTTGGAGTGGGGGTAGCAGAAGTAGGAGTAGTAGTCGTAGGAGTAGTTGTGCCAGTAGCAATTGTAGTAGTAATAGTAGTTGTCGTAGTAGTAGTTGTAGTTGCAGTAATAGTTGTAGTAGGTGTACTAGTAGTAGTAGTAGCAATAGTGGTAGTAGTAGTGGTATAAGTAGCGGTGGTAGTTGTTGTGGAAGTTGTAGTAGTAGTAGTAGTCATAATAGTTGTTGTTGTAGTAGAAGTAGTAGTCCCCCTCGTCATCGTCGTCAGTTGTTGTTTGTTGTTCTTGTTGTAGGGTTTGTCGTCGTCGTAGTCGCCTACCGCGTAAGCCCGCGCCGTCGTCGTGTGGATCGGAGAGGCATATAGTGTTAGTAGAAGTAGTAATACTAGTAGTAGTAGTAGTAGTAGTTGTTGTTGTTATTGTAGTAGTAGGAATAACAGTAGTGGTTGGAATAGGTGTAGTCGTAGTAGTAGTAGTGCAGTACTAGTAGTCGTAGTAGTTAAGGTAATAATTGGACTAGTTGTTATTGTTGTAGCAATTGTAGTCGTAGGAGTAGTAGTAGTAGTAGCGATAGTAGTAGTGGCAGTAGTAGCAACAGTAGTTGCTTTAATAGCAGAAGTAGTTGTAGGGGGTGTAGTAGAAGTAGTAAGAGCAGTATTAATAGTAAGTTGAGTAGTTGTAGCACTAGAAATAGTGGTATTAGTAGTAGTTGAATGAGTAGTAGCAGTAGTAGTAGTAGCAGCAACAGCAGTAGTGGCAAATGTAGTAGTAGTAGTAAAAGTAGAAGTTCTACTACTTGCAGTAGTAGTAGTAGCAGCAACAACAACAATAGCAGTTATAGCAGTATTAGTAATAGTAGTGGTAGTAGAAACAATAGTTGTAATAGTAGGAGTAGTAGCCGCAGTAGCAGTAGTAATAGTAGTAGCAGCTGTAGTAGTAGCTGTAGTAGTAGTAGTAGTAGTAGTAGTAGCAGCAGTGGTAGTTGCAGTACTACTAGTAGTGGTTGTAGCGGTAGTCATGGTAGTACCAGTTGATGTAGTACAGTAGCAACAGAAGTGGTAGTAGTGGCGGTAGTGGCAGCAGCAGTAGCAGCAGTAGTACTAGTAGTAATAGTAGTGCTACCAGTTGTTGCAATAGTAGCAGCAGTATTATTAGTACTACTAGTAGAAGTAGTAGCAGCAGGAGTAGTTGTAGTAGTTGTAGTAGTAGAAGTAGCAGTAGGAGAAGTAGGAGTAGTTGTTGTAGTAGTAGTGATAGTAAGAGAAGAAGTCATAGTAGTCAATAGCAGTAGCAATATTAGTTTTGATAGTAGTAGGCGTAGTAGTTGCTATTGTAGAAGTAGCAGAAGTTGTTATAGTAGTTGTACAAGTAGCTGTAGCAGCGGTAGTTGTTATCGTAGTCATAGTGGTTGTAGTACTAGTGGCATTAGTAGTATTACCAATAGTAGTAGTACTAGCCGCAATTGTAGTAGTAGCAGTAGTAGTAGTAGTAGTTGTAGGAGAAGCAGTAGTGGTAGTAGAAGTAGTAGAACTAACAACAACAGTAATAGTAGAAGTAGTAGGAATAGTAGGAGTACTATTAGTGTAGGAATAGTAGTAGTAGCAATAGTGGTGGTAGTAGTAGCGGTACTAGTAGTAGTAGCCGCATCAATAATAGTAGTAGTAAGAGTAGTGGTTGTACTACTAGTACTAATAATAGTATAAGTAGTTGTAGCAGTAGTAGTTGTAATAGGAGTAATAGTAGTTGTAGTAGTGGTATTAGTAGTAATAGGTCTAGTAGCATGAGTAGTAGTAGTACTAGTAGTAGTAGCAATAATAGTAGTCGTAGTATAAGTTGTAGTAGTAGTTGCAGTTGTAGCAGTCGTAGTAGTAGTAGAAGTAGTAATAGTAGTAGTTGTTGTAGTAGTGGTAGTAGTAGTAATACTAGCATTAGTAGTAGCAGTAGTAGGAGTAGTATTGGTAGTTGTATTTGTAGGAGGAGGAGTCACTGTAGTACTGGTAGCAATAGTTGTAGTAGTAGTAGTTGTAGTAGTTTCAGTAGTAGTAGCAACGTAATAAGTAGCAGCAGCAGCAGTAGTATAAGTTGGAGTGCTTCTACTAACTGTAGGAGTACTAGTAGCAGTAATAGTAGTGGTAGTAGAAGTAGTAGTAGTAGTAGTAGTAGTAGTAGTAGTAGTTGTAACAGTAATAGAAGGAGTAGTTGTAGTACTAGTAGTAACAGTAGGAGTAGTTGTAGTAGTTGTTGTTGTAGTAGTAGTGGTAGAATTAATAGTAGTAATAGTAGCAGTTGTTGTAGTAGTAGCAGTACTTGTTGTAGTAGTTATAGTAGTAGTGTAGTAGTAGTTGTTGTATTAGCAGTGGTGGAGGTAGTAGCAGTAGTAGTAGAAGCAATAGTAGCAGTTGTACCAGTAGCAGAAAAAGTAGTAGCAGCAGTTGTAGGAGTAGCAGAAGTAGTAGTAGTAGTAGTAGTAGTAGTAGTGGTAGTAGTAGTCACAGTACTAGTAATATGAGCAGTAGTAAAAGAAGTAATACCAGTAGCCGAAGTAATTATAGGAGTTGTTTAGGAGTAGGAGTAGAAATAGTAACAATAGTTGAAGTAGTAGGAGTTGTAGTAGTAGTAGTAGAAGTAGCAGCAGCAGCAGTAGTTGTTGCAGTTATTGTTGTTGTAGTAGTAGTAGTGGTAGCAGTTGTAGTTGTTCTAGTAGAAATAGTAATAGTAGTAGTAGTAGTTGTTGTCATGGTAGTAATAGTAGTAGTGGTTATTGTTGTAGTTGCAGTAGTTGTTGTAACAGTAGTGTTGCTATAGTTGCAATAGTAGTAGTGGTGGTAGAGGTAGTTGCAGTAGTAGTAGTAATAGTAGTCATTATAGTAGTAGTAGTAGGAATAATAGTAGGAGTAGTAATGGTAGTTGTAATAGTAGTAGTAGTAGTTGTTGTTGTTGTTCTTCTTCTTATCGTTGTTGTAGTAGTAAAAGTAGTAGCTGTAGTAGGAGTAGCAGTAGGAGTAGTAATAGCTGTTGTAGAAGTAGTAGTACTAGTAGTAGTCACAGTAGTAGTAGAAGTAGTCGCTGTAGTAGCAGTAGTAGCAGTAGAAGTACTAGTAGTAGTAGCATTGGGAGTAGTAGTGGTAGTAGGAGAAGTTTGAGTAGTTGTTGCAGTAGCAGTAGTAATAGTTGTAGTTGTCGTAATATTAGTAGCAATAGTAATAGGAGTAGTAATACTAGTACTAGTACTAGTACCTGTAATAATCGTTGTTGTAGTAGTAGTTGTTGTTTTAGCAGTATTTGTGTTAGTTGTAATAGTTGTTGTTGTTGTAGTAGTAGTGGTGATGGTGGTGGTTGTAGTAGTAGTAGTAGCACAACAGCAGCAGCAGTAGCAGTAGTAGGAGTGGCATTCGCAATCGTAGTAGTAGTAGTGGTAGTAGTTGCTATAGTAGTAGTTTTAGTAGTAGTAATAGCAGTAATAAGAGTAGTAATAGTTGTTGAAGCAGTAGTAGCAGTAGTGGTCGGGGTAGTAGTAATCGGAGTAGTAGTAGTAGTAGTAGTAGTAGTAGTAGTAGCAGTAGTAGTAACAATAGGAGTAGCTGTAGTAGTGGTAGTAGTAGCAGAAGTAGTAGTACTATTGATAATAGTAGTAGTAGTAGTAGAAGTAGTGGTAGAAGTAGTAGAGGTAGTAGTATAGTACTAATAGTAGTAGAAGTAAATGGATAGTAGTAATAGGAGTAGTAGGAGTAGGATTAGTGGTAGAAGTAGTTGTAGTAGTAGTAGTTGTTGTTGTAGAAATAGTAGCAATAGTAGCAGTAGTAGCAGTAGTAGTAGGAGTAGTGGTAGTAGCAGTAGTAATTTTAGTTGCAGTTGAATTAGTTGTAGAAGTTGTGGTAGTAGTGGCAGCAGTAGTAGCATTAGTAGCAGTTATTGTTGTTGTTGTAGCAATAGAGTAGTAGTAGTAGTAGTAGTATAAGTAATAGTTGTAGCAATTGTTGTGCTTGAGTAGTAGTTGTAGTGGCAGTCGAACAATTGGTAGTAGTAGTAGCAGTAGTAACCGTAGTAGCAGCAGTTGAAGTCGCAGAAGTAGTAATAGAAGTAGAAGTGGAAGTAGTGCTAGCAATAGTAGTAGTAGTAATAGCAATAGTAGTAGTAGTAATACTAGTAGTAGCAGTAATTGTAGTAGCGGCAGTAGTATTAGTTGGAGTAGCAGTAGTAGTCATAGTAGTAGTGGGAGTAGTGGTAATTGTAGTAGGAGAAGAAGTAGTGGTAGTAGCAGCAGCAGTAGTAGTATTAGTAGTTGCTATAGTAGTCGTAGTAGTAGTAGCACCACTAGTAGTAGTAGTAGCAGTAACAGTATCAACTATAGTAGTAGCAGCAGTAGCGGTAGCAATTGTAGTTGCAGCAGCAGTTGTAGCAACAACTTTAGTAGTAGTTGTGGTAGTAGTTGTAGTAATAGCAGTAGTTGCCACACTAGTAGTAATAGCAGCAGTAGTAGTGAAGTAGCAGTTGTAGGGGTAGTAGCAATAGTTGTAGTAGCAATAGTAGTAGTCATAGTAGTAATAGTAGTAGTAGTAGTAGAAATTGTAGAAGTAGTTGTAATAGTAGTACTAGTAGTAGTAGCAACAATAGCAGTCATAGCAGAAGTAGCAGTAATAGTAGTAGTATTAGCAGTAACAGCAGCAGCAGCAGCAGCAGTAGTAGTATTAGTAGTAGTTATAGTAGTACTAGTAGTCGTAGTAGTAGTGATAGTAGTAGTTGTTGTTGTTGTAGTGGTAGTTGTAGTACTAGTAAGTGTAGTAGTTGTAGTAGCGGTAGCTGTAGTAGAAGCAATTGTAGTAGCTGTAGTAGTAGTAGTAGTTGTAGTATTAGTAGCAGCAACATTATTAGTAATAGTAGTAGTCATCGTAGCAGCACTAGCAGTAGTAATAGTAGTAGTTGTTGTGGAAACACTAGTAGAGGTAATAGTAGATGAAGTAGCTGTAGTTGTAGTTGTAGTAATTGTAGCAGTAGTTGCAGTAGTAGTAGTAGTAGTATTAGTAGTTATTGCTGTAGTAGCAGTACTATCAGTAGTAGTAGTAGTAGTATTAGGAGTTTGAAAAGTTGTAGTAGTGCTAGCGACACCAGTAATAGTAGTAGTAGTATTACTAATAATTGTATTAGTCATAGTAGTGGTAGTAGGAGTAGTTGAAGTAGAAGTAGTAGCAGAAGTTGATGTAGAAGTGGCAGTAGCAGAAGCTGTAGTCAGAGTAGTAGTAGTAGAAGTAGTAGCAATAGTTGAAGGAGAAGTAATAGTAGTTATAGTTGTAGTAGAAGTGGTAGTAGTTGTGGAAGTAGTAGTAGTTTCAGTAGTCATAGTAGTAGCAGTAGTTGTGGTAGAAGTAGTAGCAGAAGTAGTAGAAGTAGTAGCAATAGCAGTCGTGCCATCAGTAGTAATAGTAGTAGAAGTAGTAGCAGAAGTTGTACTAGAAGCATTATTAGTAGCAGTAGTGGTAATAACATCAATAGTTGCCGCAAAAGTAGTAGTAGTAGTAGTAGTAATTGTAGGAGCAGTAGTAGTATTAGTAGGAGTAACAAAAGTGGAAGTTATTGTTTTGGTGGTGGTGGTAGTAGTAGTAGTTGTTGTTGTTGTTGTTGTTGTAGTAGTAGCAGTAGGAGTAGCAGCAGCAGTAGTAGCAGCAGTAGTAGTAGTAATAGTAGTAGTAGTAGGAGGAGGAGGAGGAGAAACCATAGCAGTAGTAGTAGTAGAAGTAGTAGTTGGAGCATTAGAAGTAGGAGGAGGGGTTGTAGTCGTAGTAGTAGTAAGAGTAGTAGTTGTTGTAGTAGCAGTAGCACTGGTGGTACTCTAGCAGCAGTAGTAGAAGTTGGTGCGATATTAGCGGATGTAGTACTAGAAGCAATCATAGTGGTAGGAGTAGCAGTAGTAGCAGTAATAGCAGTAGTAGTTGTTGTTGTAGGAGCAATAGCGGTAGTAGTAGGGTAGTAGTTGCTGTAGTAGAAGCTGAAGTAGTGGTAGTCACATTAGTAGCAGGAGTATCATTACTAAAAATAATAGTAGTTGTCGTAGTAGTAGTAGCAGGAGTACTAGCAGTAGTAGTTGCCGGAGTGGTAGCAACAATAGTAGCAATAGTAGAAGTAGTTGAAGCAGCAACAGCAGTAGTAGTGGCAGAAGCAGCAATTGTAGTAGTAGCAGTAACATTAGTAGTAGGAGCAGTAGTAGTGTATTAGTAGTAGTAGCAGCAAAAGTAGAAGCATTTGCAGAAGGAGCAATAATAGTAGTTGTAGTAGTAGTAGAAGAAGTGGTATTAGTAGTAGTAGTAGTGACCGAAGTAGTAGTAGTTCTCGTAGTAGTAGTAGTAGTAGTCGTAGTAGTTGGAGTAGTCGGAGTAGTAGTAGTAGCAGCAGCAGCAGCCATAGTGGTAGTAGAAGTATTAGTAGTGAAAGTAGTAGCAGCAGAAATAGTAGTTGTAGTAGTTGTAGTAGCAGTAGTAGTAGTAGTAGTAGCAATAGTAGTGGCAGTAGCAGTAGTAATAGTAGTAGGAGTAGTAGTAGTAGTGACCGAAGTAATAGTAGTTGTCATGGTAGTAGTAGTAGTCGTAGTAGTTGGAGCAGTCGGAGTAGTAATAGTACCCGCAGCAGCAGCCATAGTGATAGTAGAAGTATTAGTAGTGAAAGTAGTAGTAGCAGAAATAGTAGTTGTAGTAGCAGTAGTAGTAGTTGTTGTAGGAATAGTAGTGGCAGTAGCAGAAGTAATAGTAGTAGGAGTAGTAGTAGTTGTTGTAGTAGCAGCAGCAGCAGCAGTAGCAGTAGTACCAGCAATAGCGACAATAGCAGCAGTAGTAGTTGTAGCAGCAGTAGTAGCAATAGTAGTAGTAGTTTCAGTTGTTGGGGTACTAGTATTAGTAGTTTTAGTTGTTGAAGTAGTAGTAGCAGCAGCAGTAGTAGCAGTAGCAATAGTAGCAGTAGTTGCAGTAGTAGAAATGGTAGTTGCACTACCAGTAGCAGCAGGAGTACTAGTAATAGTAGTAGTAGAAGTAGCAGTTGTATTAGTAGTAATAGTAGTAGTAGTAGCAGTAATAGTAAAAAAATAGTAGCAGTAGCAAGAGCAGCAGTAGTAAGAGTAGCAGTAATAGTTATTGTAGTAGTAGTAGTAGTAGAAGTATCAGCAGTAGGAGTAGCTGTAGTAGTAATAATAGTAGCTGTAGTAGTTGGAGAAGAAGTAGTAGTTGTTGTACTAGTAGTAATAGTAGAAGAAGAAGTCATAGTAGTAGCAGTAGCAATAGTAGTATTAGTTTTGATAGTAGTAGTAGTAGTAGTTGTAGTAGAAGTAGTAGTAGTTGTCACAGTAGTTGTGGAAGTAGCACTAGCAACAGTAGTTGTTATAGTAGTCGTAGTGGTAGTAGTACTAGTTGCATTAGCAGTAGTACCAGTAGTAGTTGTTGTAGTAGTCGCAGTGGTAGTAGTAGTGGTAGCAGCAGTTGTTGTTGTTGTTGTACTAGTGGCATTAGGGGTAGTATCAGTAGTGGTAGTAGCTGTGGTAGTAGTAGCAGCACCAGTAATAGTAGAAGCAGTAGTAGTAGCAGGAGTAGTAGTAGTAGGAGTAGCAGTAATAGTACTAGTATTAATAGTAGAAGTAGGAGCAGTATGAGTAGATGTAGTAGTAGTAGCAGTAGTAGTAG
>RXID01019246.1:0-11909 GCA_005019695.1 Trichopus zeylanicus subsp. travancoricus
TACTACTACGACTACAACAATAACTACTACTCCACTTACTACAATTATTACCACTATTACTATTACGACTGCTGCTACAACAATAATAACAACTACTACTACTACACATACTACTACTACTGCTACTACTACACCGACTTTTGGTCCTGCTACTACTCTGACTCCTACCCCAACTCCTACTACCACAACTCTTATTGCGATTAACACGACTACTACTACTAGTACTGCTACTACTGCTACTATTGCTACAACAACAACTACTACTACTACTTCTATTAGCACACCTGCAACTAGTACTACTGCTACTGTTGTTGTTGCTGCTACTACTACTACTACTACTACTACTACCACTAATGCTAAAACCACTATAACAACAACAACTGCAACTATTACTTCTACTAGTGCTACTGCAACTGCTACTACTATTGCCATTATTGCTACTGCTACTGTTGCTACTAGTACCACTGCTGCAACTACCACTATTACTACTACAACAACTACTGCTCCTACTGCTACTATTACTATTACTACTACTACAGCAAAAAGTACGACTCTAACAACTACTATAACTACTACTAGTAGTATTACTGCCACTACTACTGCTACTACTACTACTACTCCTACTACTACGACTACTACGCCTACTACTACTACTACTTGTGCTCCTAGTCTAACTTCTCGTACCCTTCTCCTACTCCTACTCCTACTACTACTACTACTACTACTACTAGTACTACCACTACAACTACAACTACAACTACTCCTACTCCTAACCCTACTCCTACTACTAATCTCCTACTATAGCTGCTACTACTGTTACAACTACTTCTGCTGCTAGTATTAGTACTATTACTCAACTGCTACTATTACTACTACTATTGCTACAAATACAACAACTCCTACTACTATTACCACAAAGACTACTCCTACTACTTCTACTATTACCACTACTACAACTTCTGGTATAACTACTAATTCTGCTTCTACT
Source organism: Trichopus zeylanicus subsp. travancoricus (assembly GCA_005019695.1). Taxonomy (NCBI): domain Eukaryota; kingdom Viridiplantae; phylum Streptophyta; class Magnoliopsida; order Dioscoreales; family Dioscoreaceae; genus Trichopus; species Trichopus zeylanicus. Next base: position 989 of record RXID01019246.1, read on the forward strand.
ACGACTACTACTGCTATTACGATTACTACTACTACTCTACTAATAAAACACTACAACAACAACAACAATACAACAATAATGAAAACTCTACTACTTACTATGCGGTTACTGCTACTTACTGCTCGACGGCGACTGCGATTACTAACTACAACTACTACTTCTACTGGCTACCCTACGACCACCACGCCTACTACTATACTGCTACTACTACTCCTATTACAAATACTACTACAACTACCACTACTACTACCCCAACTGCTACCCCTACTGCTACTTCTACTATTGCTACTACTACTATTACTTCTACTACTGTGACTACTACTACTACTGCTAGTCGTGCTTTTACTACTACTATAACTACTACTATGACTGCTACTATTACGACACTACTAGCATAACTACTACTACTAGTACTACTACTACTCCAACAACTATAACTATTACTACTACTAGTCCTACGACTAGTACTACTACTAATACTGCTACTGCTACCACACTATTACGAGTACTACTACTACTACAACTACTCCTAGTATTGTTGCTACTACTACGCCTACTACTGCTACTATGACTACTACTGTTGTTGCTTCTACTTCTACTACTACTTCTACTACTATTGCTACTTCTACTCCAATTTCTATAACTACTACTACTTCAACTATTAATACTACTGCCACTACTACTTCTACTACTATTACAACAACAACTACTACTGCTGCTGCTATGACTTCTACTTCTACTTCTGCTACTACTGTTGCTACTACTGCTTCTACTACTACTACTACTACTGCAGCTGCTGCTATTGATCCAAATACTACTACTACGAGTACTACTCCTGCTCCAACTCCTGCTCCTCCTACTACTACTACTCCTCCAACCAGTTCTACTACTAATACTACTACCACTACTACAAGTACAACCACTGCAACAACTTCTGCTACCACTATTGCTACTACTACTACTATTGCTACTACAACTGCTACGCCAACTACTACTACTACTACAACTACTGTTGTTGCTGCTGCGGCTACTACTATTATTCTGGCAACTGTTTCTTCTCCTACTGCTACTACTCCGACTCATACTACTTCTGCCACTACTTCCCGTAATACAACAACCACAACAACAACAACTACTACTCCTACTACACTACTACTAATGCTACTACTACTACTACCACCACCACCACCACTACTAGTTCTAGTACTTCCACTACTGCTAATACTACTACTAGAACTAGTACTACTACTACTACTATAACAACAACAACAACAACAACAACTACTACTACTACTCCTTCAACAACTATTTCAACTCTTACTCCTACTACTACTACTGCTGCTACTACTTGTGCTACTACTACTACTAGTTCTACTAGTCTTACTCCTACTACTACTACTACAACAAGTACTACTACCATTGATAATGCTACTATTGCTACTACTACTACTACTATTGTTGCTACTACTAGTACTACTACTACTGCACCTATTACTAAAAATACTACTACTACCAGTACTACTACTATTGCTGCTACTAATCCTACTTTTGCGATTACTCCTTCTACTACTACTTCAGCTACTACCACTACAGCTACTGCCACAACTGCTACTACTTCTACTGCTATTACAACAACAACTACTACTAATCCTACTGCTACTATTACCACTACTCCTACTACAACTATTAGTACTCTTACTACCACTACAACTGGTACAACAACTACATCTACTACTATAACAACTAGTACTCCAAGTACAACTACTAACACTACTACTACAACAACTACTTCCATTATTACTACTACGACTACAACAACTACTACTACTAGCACTACTACACCTACTACTATTTTGATTACTACTACTATTGCTACTACTGCTTCAATTACCGTTACTACTACTTCTACAACTAGTACTATAGCTACTACTTCTACTGTTGCGATTACAATTGCTACTACTACTGCTGCAACTACCATAATAGCTACTGTCACTACCGCTACTTCTTCAACTACTATTACGATAACTATTGCTACTCCTACTACTCCTGCTACGACTACTACTACTTCTCCTACTACTATTACTACTACTGCTGCTGCTACTACTGCACCTACTACTACTACTGCTGCTGCTGTTGATACTACTACTGCTACTACTGCCCCTATTACTGCTGCTACTACTGTTGCTGCTACGACTGCCCTTACTACTACTCCTACTACTATTACAACTGCTACTACTGCTGCTGCTGCTCTAACTGCAACTCCTAGTAGTAGTACTACTACTACTATTACTACGACTACTACTACGACTACTACTTGTATTATTGCTACAACTACTACTCATACACCACCTCCTACTCCTAAAACTACACCTACTATTACTTCTGCTACTAGAATTACTACTACTCCTATTACTGCTACTACACCTACTACTACTACTATTACTACTTCTACTATTACTATTACTGCTGCTATTACTGTACTACTGCTACAACAACAACTATTACTACTACTACTACTATACCTATTGCTACTGATACTACTACTACTACAACAACAACTACAAATGCTAATATTGCTACTACTATTACTACAACTACTTCTACTATTATTACTACTGCTACTACTACTACTACTATGACTACTACTTCTACTACTGCTATTACCACTACTACTATTATTACTATTGCAACTACCATGACTACTACTACCACTACTGCTTCTACTACAACTGCTACTACTACTACCACTACTACAACAACTACTGCTCCTGCTGCTACTACTACTTCTACTATAACTGCTACTATAGCTACTACTTCTTTTGCTACTTCTACTACTCCTACTACTCCTACTCCTATTGCCACTAGTACTACCCCTACTCCTACTACTACCTCAACTGTGACACCGACTCCTATTCCAGCAACTATTACTACTATAAATACTACTACTACCACTACAGCTACTTCTACTATGGGTACTAGTACTACTACTGATAGTACTACAACTACTGCAACAACAACTACTACTACTATTGATGTTGCGTCTTTAACTCCTATTACTACTACTAATACTATTGCTGCTATTACTACTACTGTTGCTACAACTACTACTACTACTTTGGCTATTGGAATTACTATTATTACTGCTACACCTACACAGCAACTACTACTGCTACTGCTACTACGACTTTTTCTACTGCTACTTCTGCAACTACAACTACAACAACAACAACTACTACTACTACTCCTGCTACTACTACTATGACAACAACTACTACTGCTACTACAACTACTACTACTCCTGCTACTACTACTACTATGACAACAACAACTACGGCTACTACAACTACTATTGCCACCACTACTACTGCTACTGCTACTACCTTTCCTCCTACTACTACTGCTACTATTACTACACTTCTACTACAACTACTGCCGCTAGCACAACTACAACTACAACAACTACTACTATGCCTACTACTAACACTACTACTACGGCTACTACTACTTCTACAACTACTACAATTGCTACTACTACTACTCCTCCTACTACAACTACTACAGCCACTACTACTACTACTACCATTTCTACTACGACTACCGCTACTACTACTAGTACTCCTACTGCTACTACTTCTACTCCTCCTCCTTCTACTAATACTACTACTGCTATAATTTCTACTACTACTACTACAGAAACAACAACTACAACTACTGCTACTGCTACTCCTACTCCAATTCCTACCCGTACTACAACTACTACTACTGCTTCTATTTCTACAACTACTGCTATAACAACAACTACTACTACAACTACCACTACTACGATTACTACAACAACAACAACTACTACTACTACTACAACTAATACTACTACTATAACTGCTGCTGCTATTTCTACTTCTATTGCTACTACTAACACTACTACAACTCTAGCAACTACTCCTACCATGACTACTACAACAACTACAATGACAACAATGATAATTATTACCACTAATACTATTACTACTGCTGCTGTTACTACTAAAACTGCTACTACTACCACTACTACTACTACTACTACTACTACTATAATTACTCGTACTACTACTACTACTACTACTATAATTACTAGTACTACAACTGCTGCTGCTTGTACTGCTACTACTGCAATTGTTGCAGCTAGTTCTAACAGTACAACACCTACTACTCCAACTACTACTACAGCAGCTCCTACTACTCTTCCTACTCCTACCCCTGCTCCTGCTAGTACTACTACTACACCTACCACTACAACTACTATTACTACTACCACTACTGCTACTACTAGTACTTTTACTACTACTACTATTACTACTACTGCTACTACTACTACTACCGCCACTACTGGTACTACTACTACTGCCACTACTACTACTACCACTACTACAAAAATAACTACTTCTACTACCGCTACTACTGTTGTTGCTACTACAACAACGGCCAATCCTATTACTACTAGGACTACTACTACTACTAGCACTTCTAGTACTATGACTACAACAACAACTAGTTCTACTACTACTTCTAGCACTATGACTACTACAACTACTACAACTAATACTACTACCACTACTACTACCACTACTACTCCTAATGCTCTGATTACAACAACCGCTATTACTATGACTACTACTACAACTCCTACTGCAACTATAATTATTTCTATAGCTATTATTATTACTACTACTGCAACTACTACTATTAGTGCAACTTCTACTACTACTACCACTACTACTACTACTGCTATTACTACTTCTACTACTACTAATGCTGCTACTGTTGCTACTTCTAGTACTACTACTACTCCTACTACAACTTCTACTATAACTACTATTACTACTGCTACTAGTACTACTACTGCAACTCCTATTACTCCTACTACTACTACAACAACTCTTACTACTTCTACTACTGCTATTACTACTGTTGCTCCTACTTCTACTATGACTATTGTTACCCCTACTACTATAACTACTACTACTACTACTACTACAACTACTACTACGATTGCTATTGCTGCTACTACTACCACCACCACGACTACTACTACTACTACTACAACTACAACTATTAACACTTTTACTACCTCTACTACAACTACTGCTATGACAACTACAACTATTGCGACAACAACAACAACTTCCACTACTGCTACTACTCATATAGCTTCTACTAAAACTACAACAATAACAACAACAACTAATACTATAACTAATACTACTTCTACTAGCACAACTACAACTTCTACAACTACAACTCGTCGTCCTCCTGCTGCTGCTACTACTACGACTATAGTTGTTGTTGTTGCTGCTCCTTGTATGCATACTATAACTACAACTATTACTACTACTACTTCTATTGTTACTACTGCTACTCCTACGACAGCTATTGCTACACCTACTACTAATACTCCTATTATTACTACTAAAACTATTATTGCTACTACTACTTCTACTACTACTGTTGCTCCTACAACTACTACTACTGCTACTACTGATACTACTAGTACTACATCTACAACAACTTCTGCTACTGCTACTACTACTTGTACTACTACAACTGTTATTGCTACTACTGCTACTACTACTACAACTACTTTTACTAGTGCTACTGCTACTACTTCTACCACTCCTACTGCTACTGTTACTGCTACTACTCCTACTTATACTGCTACTACTACTGCTACTACTACAACTAGTACTACCACCACTACCGGTACTACTACTACTGCCACTACTGCTACTACCACAACTACAACTATAACAACTACTACTATGGTAGCTACTACAGCTGCCCCTACTACTACTACTACTACTACAACAACTACTACTATGACAATAACTACTTCTACTACTACTACTACAACTAATACTGCTACTATTACTACTACAACTCCTACTATGACTACTACTACTTCTACAACAACAACAACAATAGCAACTACTGCTTCAATTGCTGCTACTACAACAACGGCCACCACTACTACTACTAGGACTACTACTACTACTACTACTACTACGGCTACCACAACAACACCTACTTCTACTGCCAATTCTAGTACTATGACGACTACAACAACTACTACTAATACTACTACTACTACTACTACTACTACTACTACTACTACCACTGCTACTCCTAATGCTCCTACTACAACAACCACTATTACTATGACTACTACTACAACTCCTACTACAACTATAATTATTTCTACAATAATTATTATCACTACTACTGCTACTACTACTATTAGTACAACTTCTACTACCACCACCACTACTACTACTATAACAACTATTGCTTCGAAGGCTACTATTACTTCTACTAATACTCCTACTACTACTGTTACTACTTCTACTACCGCTACTGCTACTACTATTGCTACTGCTAGAACTACTACTACTACTCCTACTTCTACTATAATTACTATTACTATAGCTACTAGTACTACTTCTACTTCTACCCCTATTATTACTCCCACTACTACTACTACTACTCCTGCTACTTCTACTCTTGCTATTACTACTGCTACTCCTACTTCTACTACGACTACTATTACCCCTACTACTATAACTATGGCTACTACTAGTGCTACTACTACTACGATTGCTCCTCCTCCTCCTCCTACTACTACTACTACTTCTTCTTCTTCTACTACTATGAGTATTACTAATACTTTTACTACCTCTGCTACAACTACTACTATGACTACTACAACTATTGCGACAACAACAACAACAACAACAACTATCACTACTACTACTACCCGTACAACTTCTACTAAATCTACAACAATAACAAGAACAATTACTACTATAACTAATACTACTTCTACTAGCACCACTACAACTTGTACTACTACAACTCCTCCTCCTCCTCCTCCTACTACTATTACTGCTACTGCTATTTTAGCTACTACTTCTACTACTTCTGTTGCAACTAGTACTCCTCCTCCTCCAACTAGTATTACTACTACTGCGACTGCTACTACTAATACTACTACTAATCCTACAAGAACTAGCACTAACACTGCTACTACTGATGTTGCTATTGCAGCTATTAATACTACTACTCCTGCTACTTCTACTGCTACTACTATTGCAACTACTACTACTAGCACTACTGCTACTACTTCTGCTACTACAATTGCCACTACTGCCACTACTATAACAAATACTACTAATACAACAACAACAACTACTACAACTTCTACAACTACTACTCTTAGTACCGCTACTAGTACTACTGCTTCATTTGCTACCTCTATTGCTACTACTATTGTTGCTTCAATTGCTACTGCTACCACTACAACCAATATAGCTACTGCTGCTACTACTAGTGCTACCGCTACTACTCTTACTACTACTTCTACTACTACTACTGCTGCTGCTACTACAACTTGTACTGCTACTGCTACTACTACTGCTAATACTACTACTACTACTACTACTACATCTATTACTATTGCTACTACTACTACTCCTACTAATACTATTGCTGCTACTACTAGTATTACTATTAATACTACTACTACTACTACAACTACTACCTCTACTACTTCTGCAACTATAATTACGACAACTACTACCTCTACTTCTACTACTATTACTACTTCTACTATTACTATTAGTACTACTGCTACCACTACTGCTACTATTGCTACTACAACTATTATTACCATAAGTACAACTGCTACTGTTGCTGCAACTACTACTATTATTGCTACGAAAGCTATTACTACTACTATTACAACTACTAAAGTTATTACTGCTCCTGCTACTACTACTACTACTACTACTGTTACTGCTACAAGTACTACTACTACTTCAACTACTACTACTACTTCTATTATTTCTGCTACTACTGCTACAATTTTGGTTGCTGCACCTAATGCTACTCCAACAACTACTACTACTTCTACTACTACTACTACTATTGTTGCTATACTTCTACTACTCCCACTACTACTACCTCTTACTATGGCGACAGCGTTACAAGCTGGCTACTTAGAACCCACGACGACGATCAAATTACTTACGAAGGACTACTACTGTAACTACTATCGACTCAATACTTACTATTACTACTACTACTATAATTACCACGACACTACTATTGCTGCAACCACATACGATACGACTAATGCAACTAGTACTCCAACTACAATTAATACTGCTAAAGCTATTATTACTGTTGCTATTACTACTACTGCTACTACTACTGCAAAAGCTACTTGTACTACTACTACTCCGTCCACTACTACTACTTCTATTATTTATGCTACTACTGCTGCTACATCGGTTCCAACACATGATGCTACTCCGACTACTGCTACAACTTTTGCTATTACTATTACTACTACAACTAGTACTTCTACTACCACTACTACTAGAACGTCTGCTACTACTGCTACTATTACTGTTGTTGCTGCTAAAACTTCTACTACTATTACTTCTACTACTACTGCTACAGCTGCTACTACTACTACTACTACTACTACTACTACTACAACTACAACTATTGCTGCTACTACTACTACAACTACTGCTACTACTACTACTACTACTACTAATGCTGGTACTACTTCTACCACTACTACTTTGCCTACTGCTACTACCACTACTACTACTCCTACTATTGCTACTATTGTTCCTACTACTGCAACTACGACTACTACGATGGGTGCTACAACTCCACCTCCTCCTACTACTTCTACTGCGGCAGTGAATGCTACTACTGCTACTAACTCTGCTACCACTACAACAACCACTACTACTACTACTAGTGCTACTCCTCCTACTACTACTATGACTACTGCTGTTGTTGCTACAGTTGCTACTCCTACTACTACTACTCCTCCTCCTACAACTTCTACTACTACTACTACTACTACAGCAATTATACTGGTACTACTTCTACTACTACTATTAGTCTTGCTACTACTATTTCTGCTACAACTACCACTTCTACTACTATTGGTACTACTGTGATACTTCTACTACTACTACTATTAGTACTACTACTTCTGCTACTACTGCTACTACTGCTACTACTACTATAAATAAAACAACTATGCCTACTACTACTACTTCTTTATTACTGCACTACTGCTACTACTACTATTACTGTTGCTACTACTACCACTGCTACTACTAATATTACTACTACAACTACGACTACAACTATTACTACAACTACAACTACTCCAACTACTACTACTACTAATATGATTTTTCCCACAATAACAATTGCTACTCCTTCTCAGACTACTACGACTGCTGCTATTACTACTACTGCTAAAACTACACATATTGCAACCACTACTACTACTCATATAGCTAATACTACTACTACTACTACTACTACCTCCACTACTGTTATTGCTGCTACTACAGCTACAACTACTTCTACAACTACTACCACTACTATAGCCACTATTGCTACAACCATTGCTGTTGCTACTGCAACAGCTACTGCTACTACTACTACTGCTGCTGTCGCTGCTGCAACTGCTACAACTGCGGCTAGTACTACTACTGCTAATACTACTACCCCTAATAGTACTACTACTGCTATTACTTCAACTACTAATACTTCTACTTATACTGTTACTGCTAATACTACTACAATAGCTACTTCTTCTACTACTGCTACTACTGTGACTACTACTACTTATACTACTACAACAACTATAACTTTTGCAACTACTACTACTACTACTACGACTGCTGCTCCTACTACTTCTGCTACTGCTACCACTACTTTTTTTCCTACTACTATTACTTATGCTACAAGTACTACTACTACTGCTACTACTATTACTACTACTACTACTACTGCTACAATGGAAACAACTACTGCTACTGCTACATTTACTACTCCAGCTAATGCTTTCACTACTATGATTCCTACTACTGCTACTACTACAACTATTATTATTACTACTGCTATTACTACTTCTACTATTGATTCTACTACGTCTACTACTACTACTACTACTACTACTACTACTACTACTACTACTACTACAACTACAACTACTACAATAGCTACTACTACTACAACTACTACTACTATTATTACTACTACTACTGCTGCTGCTATTGCTCCTGCTACTTCAACTACTACTACTACTACAACTACATCTCCTACTACTTCTACTACAACTACTACTGCTACTGCAACTATAATACTACTGGTACTACAATTGCTGCTACTACTACTACTACTACAACTATTACTACTACTACTGCTGCTGTAACTACTACTACCACAACTACTACTACTGTTACTTATGCAGTTACTACTACTACTACTGCTACTGCTACTACTATAACTACTGCTATGGCAACCACGACTACAACTGCTGCTGCTACTGCTGCTACCAAAGCTGCTGCTGCTACTACTACCACTACTATCACTATTAATCCTACTGTTGCTACTCATAATACTACTACTATTGCTCCTACTTCTGCTGCTACTACTGCCGTTACTGCCGTTATTACTACTATTACTACAGCAGCTTTTGCTATTGCTACAACTACTACTACTATTGCTACTATAGCTACAACAGCTATAGCTTTTACTACAACTACTATTACTGTTACTGCAACTACTAATATTGCTACTGCCACTACTGTGACTATTGGCACTACTGTTGCAGCCGCTACTAGGACATCTACTGCTACTGCTACAACTACTTCTTCTTCTACTCCTACAACTACTACGACAACTTCTACTGTAACTACTATAGCTCATACTACTACTACTACTACTGCTCCTACTACTGTCACTACTACAACAACTTCTCCTCCTTCCTCTACTTCTAATACTACTACTTCTACTACTATTACAATTACTGCTACTACTATTACCACTAGCAATACTACTACTGCTGCTG
>RXID01019248.1:0-22061 GCA_005019695.1 Trichopus zeylanicus subsp. travancoricus
GTTACTGCTGCTGTGATTATTACTGCTTCCCTACTACTATATTTACTATTGCTAGTACTACTACTACTCCTCCTTCAACTAATACTATTACTACTACTACTACTATGGCTACTACTTCTACTATAACTCCTATTGCTACTTAGCTACTACAACAACTACTACTACAGCTACTGCTATTGCTGTACTACTACTAATGCTGCTACAAGTTCTATTGCTACTGCTACTATTGCTAGCTTTACTTCTACTCCTACTATTACTACTACTACTAATACTAATACTACTACTACTGCTATTGTTGTTGCTGCTACTATTGTAGTGGTAAAAGTAGTAGCAGTAGTACTACTTGTAGTAGTAGTTATTATTATGGTATTAGTAGTAGTAGAAATAGTAGCAGTTGTAGTAGTAGGAGTTGGTGTTGTAGTTGTAGTCAAAGTAGTAGTAGTTATTATTGTCATAGAAGGAGTAGGAGTTGGTGTAGGTGTACTAGTAGTAGTAGTAGTAGTAGTGGTGTAGTAACGGTAGCAATAGTAGTAGTACTAGAGGTAGTAGTAGAAGTAGTACTTGCAGTAGAAGCAGAAGTAGTAGTAGTAGTAGTAGTAGTAGAAATAGTAGTAGTAGTAGTAGTAGTTATAGCTGTTGTTGTTACAATAGCTGTAGCAATAGTAGTAGTAGTGGTAGTAGTATTAGTAGAAGTAGTAGCTATAGTAGTAGTAGCAGTAGGAGGAGTAGTAGAAGTAGCCATCAGAGTAGTCATTGTAGTCCTAGCAGTCATAGTAGTAGAACTAGTAGCAGGAGTAGTAGTAGTAGTAGTAGTTGAAGTAGTAGTGGCCATAGTAGTCGTAGTAGTAATAGAAGCAAGAGTAGTAGTGGTAGTAGTAGGAGAAGTTTTAGTAGATGTAATAGTAGCAGTAGTAGTATTATTTCTAGCAATAGTAGTAGTTGAAGGAGAAGTAGTGGTAGTAGTTGCAAAAGAAGTGAAGTAATAGTAACAGTAGTGGTAGTAGAGGGAGTAGTAGACGTAGTGTTGTAATAGTAGAAGTAGTTGTTATAGCAGTTGTAGTAGTATTAGTAGTAGTAGTAGTAGTAGTGGTAGTAGTAGTAGTAGTAGTAGTAGTAGTAGTAGTTATGGTAGTAGTACGAGGAGTAGTAGTTGTAGTAATGGTTGTTACTATAGCATCAGTAGCAGTAGTAGTAGTAATAGTAGAGGTAGTAGCTGTAGTAGTAGTAGAAGTAGTAGGAGCAGTAGTAGTAGTAGATGTTGTTGTTGTTGTTGTTGTAGTAGTAGTAGTAGTAGGGGAAGTGTTAGTAGTTGTAGTAGTAGCGGTAGTAGTAGTAGTTGTTGTGGCAATAGTAGTAGTAGGAGTAATAAGAGTTGTTGCAGCAGTAGTAGTAGAAACTATAAAAGCCATTATTGTAGTAGTAGTTGTAGTAGTAGTAATATTTATAGTAGTATTAGTAGATGTTGTTGTAGTACTAGCAGTAGCAGCAGTAGCAGCAGTAGTAGTAGGAGGAGTAGTCGTAGCAACAGTAGTTATAGTAGTAGGTGGAGGAGTGTAGTAGTAGTAGTAGTTATTATTGTAGTAGTTGTAAGTGTTGCAGTGTTAGTAGAAGCATCAGTAGTAGCAGCCGCAATAGCAGTAGTAGTAGTTGTGACAACCGCAATAGCAGTAGTAGTGGTTGCAACAACAGTAGTAGTAGTAGTGGTAGTATTAGTAGATGTAGTAGCAATTGTAGCAATAGTGGTAGTGGTAGTAATAGTAATAGTAGTAGTAGTAGCAGCAGCAGCAGCAGTAGTACCCGTTGCAGCAGTAGCAGTAGTTGTCTAAGTTGTAGTGGTAGTATTAGCAGTAGTAGAAGTTGTAGTAGCAGTAGAGACAGTAGTACTACTACTAGTAGAAATTGTATTAATATCAGTTGAAGTAGTAGCAGTAGTAGAAGTTATTATCGTAGCAAAAGTATTAATAGCAATAGTAGTAAGAGCCACAATAGTTGTAACGATAGTAGTAGTATTTGCGATAGTAGCAGTAGTAGCAGTAGTTGTAGTAGTTGCAATAGTAGTGGTAGTAGTAATCATAGTAGTTGTAGTAGCAGGATTAGTATTAGCAGTAGTCCTAGTAGTAGTAGCTATAGAAGTAGTAGTTGTAGTACTAGTAGTATTAGCCATAGTATGAGCAATAGTAGTAGTATTGGTATCAGTAGCACTAGTAATGGCTGTAGTAGTAGAAGTAGTAGGAGTCATAGAAGTAGTAGAAGTAGTGGTAGTTGCAGTAGTAGTGCTAGCAGTGGTCTTAGTGGCATTAGTAGAATTAGTAGTACTAGTAATTATCCTAGTAGTAGTAGTAGCTAGAATAGTAGTGGTTGTTGTTGTTATAGTAGTAGTAGGAGTATTATTAGTAGTAGTAGAAGTACAAGTAGCAGCGATAGCAGTAGCAGAAGTGCTATTAGTAGAAGTAGTTGTAGCAATAGTTGTTGTAATATGAGTAATAGTAGTAGTAGTAGTGGTATAAGTTGTAATAGGTACAGTAATATGAGCAATAATAATAGTAGTAGTAGTAGTAGCAATAGTAGTAGTAGTTGCAGTATTAGTAGCAGTAGTAGTTGCAATAGTAGTAGTAGTAGTTGCAGTAGCAGTTATAGTAGTAGCAGTAGCACTAGCGGTACTATTAGTAGTAGTCATAGAATAAGTTGACGTTGTTTTCGCAGAAGTCATAGTAGTAGTACTCATCGTAATAGTAGTAGTGGTCATTGCAATAGTAGTAGTTGTAGTAGCAACAACAGTAGTGGTAGCCATAGCAGTAGTAGTATCAGTAGTAGGTGTAGTAGTAATGGTAGTAGAAATAGAAGTAGTGGTCATTTTAGTAGTAGTAGTAGTAGTAGTTGCAATAGAAACGATAGTAGTACTAGCAGTAGCAGGAGTAGTACTGGTGGTGGTAGAAATAGTAGTAGTAGTAGAAGTAGTTGCAGTAGTAGTAGCAGTAGTAATAGTAGCAGTAGTAGTAGAAATAGTATTAGTTGTAGCAGTAGCAGCCGAAGTACTAGCTGTAGTAGTAGTAGGAGTAGTAGTAGTAGTAGGATAGGTAGTAGGAGTAATAATAGTAGTGGAAGTAGCAACAATAGCAGTAGTAGCAATAGTAGCAGTTGTAGTAGTAGTAATAGTAGTAGTAGAAGTAGCAGCAACAGCAATAGTAGTAATATCAGTAGTAGTAATAGTAGTAGTATTAGTAGCATTAGTGGTGGAAGTAGCTGTAGTATCAGTAGCAGTAGTAGCGGTCGCAGAAGTAGCAGTAGTAGTAGCAGCAGTAGTAGTAGCAGCAATAGTAGTAGTGATAGCAGTGGTAGTAATGGTTGTCGCAGTAGCAGCAATAGCAGTAGTAGTAGTAGTGATTCTAGTAGCAGTAGTGGTAGTAGTTATAGTCATAATCGCAAAAGTATTAGTAGCGGTAGCAGTAACTGTAGCAGCAGCAGTTATAGTAGTAGTTGTTGTCGTAGCAGTAGCTATAGGAGCAGAAGTAGCAGTCGTAAAATAAATATTTGTAGCAGTAGTAGGAGTAGCGACAGTATTAGTTGTGCTTGTAGTAGTAGTAGTAGCAGAAGTAGTAGTAGTAGTAGCAGAAGCAGCAGCAGCTATAGAAGTAGTACTAATTGTAGTAGTAGTAGCAGTAGTCTCAATAGTTGTAGCAATAATAGTAGTAGTACTGGTAGTGGTAATAGTAGTAGCATCAATAGTAGTAGTGGTTGTAGTAGTAGAAGTAGTAGCAACAGCCATAGAAATAGTTGTAGTAGCAGCAAAAGAAGTAGTAGTAGTAGTAGTAGTAGCAGCAGCAGTAATAGTTATTATGCTAGTAGTAGTAATAGTAGTAGTAGTCTAGGAACAACATTAATACTTGATCTTGTAGTCATAGTAGTAGTAGTAGTAGCAATAGTAGCAGTAGTAGAAGAAATAGTATTAGTGGTAGAAGTAATAGTAGTAGTAGTAGTAGTAGTAGTAGTAGCAATAGCAGCAGTAGTAGTGGGAGCAATTGTAGTAGTAGTAGTAGTGGTAGCCGTTGTAGCAGTAGTAGCAGTTGTAGAAGTAGTAATAGTAGTAGTAGTAGTAGTAGTAGTAGTAGTAGTAGTAGTAGTAGTAGTAGTAGTAGTAGTAGCAGCAGTAGTAATAGTTTTAGTGGCATTGTACTAGTAGCAATAGTAGTTGTAGTGATAATGTAGTAGTAGCAATAGTAGTAGTACTAGTATTAGCAGTAGTTTTAGCAGTAGTGGTGGTATTATTAATAGTAATAGTTGTATTAGCTATAGGAGTAGTAGGAGTGGTATAAGTAGTAGTTGCACTTATAGTACCAGTAGTTGCGATAGTAGTAGTAGTAGCAGGGATAGTGGTAGTAGTAATCATAGTAGTTGTCGTCGTAGTAATAGTTGTAGCTATAGTAGTAGTAGTTGTTATAGTAGTAGCAGTAGTAGAAGTTTCGGTATCAGTAGTAGTAGTAGTAGTAGTAGTAGGAGGAGGAGGAGGAGGAGGAGGAGGAGGAGTAGTAGTAGTAGCAACAGTAGTGGTAGTAGAAGTAGTAGTAGTAGTAGTACTAGTTGTAGAAGAAGTAGTAGTAGCAATAGTAGTGGTTGTAGAAGTAGTAGTAGTAGTACTAGTTGTAGAAGAATTAGTAGTGGGAGTGGTAGTAGTAGTAGCTATAAAAGTAATTGTAGTAGTAGTAGTAATCGTAGTGGTGGTCGTAGTAGTAGTAGTAATATTAGTCATTGCGATTATAGAAGTAGTAGAGTAGTAGGAGGAGTAGGAGTAGTAGCAATATTAGTAGTTGTGGTAGGAGAATTTGTAGTAATTGTAGTAGTTGTAGTAATAGTCATAGTAGTAGGAGTAGATGTAGTAGCAGCAGGAGTTGTGGTAGTAGTCATAGGAGTAGTAGTAATATTAGTAGTTGTAATAGTAGCAGTAGGAGTAGTAGTAGTTCAAGTAGAAGTAGTACTAGTGGTAGAAGCAATAGTAGTAGTATTAGTAGTGGTAATTGTAGTAGTTGTAGGAGTAGTAGTAATTGTAGTAGTAGTACTTGTAGTAGTTGTGTAGCAATAGCAGTAGCAGTAGTACTGATAGTAGTTGTTGTTGTAGTAGTAGTAGTAGTAGTAGTGATAGTAGTCGTATTAATAGTAGTAGTAGTATTATTATTAGTAGTAGTAGTAGCAATATTGGTAGGAGTAGTAGTAGTAGGTGTAGTAGTACTAGTAGTACTAGTAGTTGTACTAGTGACTACAGTAGTGGTACTAGTAGTTGTCGTAGTGGCAGTTGTAGTAGTAGTAGTTGTTGTAATAATTATAGTAGTACTAAAAGCGATGGTAGTAGAAAGAGTAGTTGTTGTTGTAGTTGTAGTAGTAGACGTTGTCATAGTTGTAGTAGTAGTAGTAGTAGTAGTTGAAGTAGTAGTAGTAGTATTAGTAGAGGTAGCAGTAGAAGTAGCAATAGTAGTCATAGGCGTGGTAGTAGTAGCAGTAGTGGTAGTCGTTGTAGTAGTAGTTGCAGTAGTAGTAGTTCGAGTAGTATCTGTAGTAGTAGTAGGAGTAGTAGTAGGAGTAGTAGTAGTAGCAGTATTAGTGGTCGTTGTTGGAGAATTTGTTTTAACTATAGTAGTAGTAGTAATAGTCATTATAGTTGTAATCTTAGTTGTAGCAGTAAGAGCAAAAGCAGTAGTCGCAGGAGTAGCAATGGTATTAGTGGTAATAATAGTAGTAGTAGGAGTAGTTGTAGTGGTAGTAGTATTAATAGAGTAACAGTTGTGGTTGTAGTAGTAGTAATTGTAGTACTAGTAGTTGTTGTAGTAGTGTTGTAGTAGTAGCATTTGTAGTGGTAGTATTAGTCATAGTAATAGTAATAGCAAGAGTAGCTATAGTTGCAAGAGTAGTAGTAGAAGTCGCAATAGTAGTCGTAGTATAGTAGTCATAGTAGTAATAGCAATAGTAGTAGTAGCAGTAGTAGTAGGACGAGTAGCAACGGCAGCGGCAGTAGCAGAAGCAATAGTAGTAGTAGTAGTAGCAGAAGCAATAGTAGTAGTAGTTGTAGTCATATTAGCAGTAGTAGTAGTTGTCGTAGTAGTTTTGGTTGTATTACTACTAATAGCAATACTTGTAGTAGTAAAAGTAGAAGTAGTAGTTGCTGGTGTTGTAGTAGTAGTGGTAGTAGTAGCAGCGGCAGTAGTAGTAGTTGTAGTAGTAATAGTAGTAATAGTAGTAATTATAGTAGTAGTTGTAGCAGTAGCAGTTGTACTCGTAGTAGTAGCAATAGTAATTGTAGTAGTAGTAGTACCAATAGTAGAAGTAGTAGTAGTTGTAGTTGTAGCAGTAGTAGTAGATGCAGCAGTAGCAGCAGCAGTGGTAATAGTAGTAGCAGTAGTAGTAGTAGTTGCTACAGTAGCCGCAACAGTAGCAGTAGCAGCAGGAATGGTGGTAGGAGTAGTAGTTGTAGTAGTAGTAATAGCATTAGTAGTAATTGTAGTTGTTGTAGGAGTAGTAGTTGTAGTAGTACTAGTAGCATTAGAAGTAATTGTAGTAGTAGTAGTAGTAGTAATCGGTGGAGTAGTAGCAGTAGCAGTACCAGTAGAAGCAATAATAGTATTGGAAGTAGTAATAGTAGTAGGAGGAGTTGGAGTAGAAGTAATAGTAGAAGTAGTAGTAGTAGTTGTTGTTGTTGTACTAGTTGTAGTAGTGGATGGTGTAGGAGTTGTAGTAGTGGTTGGAGTAGGATTAGTAGTTGTTGTTGCAGGAGTTGTAGTAAGAGTGGGAGTAGTGGAAGAACTAGTTGTAGTAGTAGTAGCAGTAGCAGTTGTAGTAGTAGTTGTAGTAGTAGTAGTAGGACTAGTAGTTGTTGTAGTAGTAATATTAGCAGTTGTAGTAGTAGTAGGAGTAATAGTAGCAGTAGAGTGTTAGAGTAGGAGTAGGAGTAGGAGTAGTAGCCGTATTAGTTGTTCTGGTAGGAGAATTTGTAGTAATTGTAGTACTAATAGTAATTGTCGCAGTAGTAGGAGTAGTTGCGGTAGGAGTAGGAGTTGTGGTAGTAATCATAGGAGTAGAAGTCGTATTAGCAGTAGTACGAGTAGAAGTAGGAGTAGTAGTAGTTGAAGCAGCAGTAGTAGTGGTGGCAACAGTAGTACTAGTATTAGTAGTGGTAATAGTATTAGTTGTAGGAGTAGTTGTAATTCTAGTAGTAGTAGTTGTAATAGTAGTGTAGTAGTAGCAGTAGTGGCAGTAGTAGTAGTAGTTATAGTAGTAGTAGTAGAAGTACTAGTAGTACTAGTAGTAGTAGTAGTCGTCGTAGTAGTAGTAGTAATTGTATTAGTAGTAATAGTTGTAGTAGTTGTAGTAGTAATAGTAGTAGTCGTAGTAGTAGTAGCAGTAGTAGTAGTATTTGAAGAATAAGAAGTAGTAGTAGTAGTAGTAGGTGTAGTTGTAGTAGTTGGTGTAGTAGTAGTAGTAGTACTAGTAGTAGTTGTGGTGGTTGCAGTAGTAGTACTAGTAGTTGCTGTAGTGGTAGTAGTAGCAGTAGTAGTTGTTGTAGTGATAGTAGTAGAAGCATTAGTAGTAGTAGTAGTGGCTATAGTAGTAGTAGAATTAGTAGTAGTAGTACTTGTAGCAGTAGTAGTAGTAGTGGGAGTATTAGTAGCAGTAGTAGTAGTAGTACGAGTATTAGTAGCAGTAGTAGCTGTAAAAGTAGTTGTTGTAGCAGTAGTCATCATAGTAGTAGTAGTAGCAGTTGTTGTTGTTGTTGTTGTAACAATAATATTAGAAATAGTTGAATTAGAAGTAGTTGAGTAGTAGTAGTAGTATTAGTAGTTATGGTAGGTGAATTTGTAGTAATTGTAATATTAGTAGTAATAGTCATAGTAGTTGGAGTAGTTGTAGTAGCAGTAGGAGTTGTGGTAGTAGTCGCAGGAGTAGCAGTGGTATTAGTAGTAGTAATAGTAGTAGTTGGAGTAGTAGTAGTTGAAGGAGGAGTAGTAGTAGTCGTACTGGTAGTAGGAGTCGCAGCAACATTAGTAGTGGTAATAGTAGTAGTTGTAGGACTAGTAGTTATTCTGGTAGTAATACTTGTAGTATTAGTGTAGTAGTAGCAAGACAAGTCATAGTAGTAGAGCAGGAGTAGTAGCAGTAGTAGTAGTAGTCGTATTAGTAGTAGTAGTAGTAGTGGTAGTAGTGGTAGTACTAGTCACAAAAGTAGTAATAATAGTAGAGTAGTAGTAGTAGTCGTGTTAATTGGAGTTGTAGTTGTTGGTGTAGGGGTAGTAGTGGTAGTGATGAGAGTTAGAGTAGTTGTAGAAGCAATTCTAGTAGTACTGGTAGGAGTAGAAGTAGTAGTAGTAGGACTAGGAGTAGGAATAGTTGTAGTAGTAGTATTAGTAGTAGTAGTAGTAGTAGTAGTAGTAGCAGTAGGAATAGCAGTAATAGGAGAAGTTGTAGTTACAGTTGTACTAGTAGCACCAACAGTAGCAGTAGTTTTTGTATTAGTAGTGGTAGTAGTGGTTGCATTAGGAGTGGCAATGGTAGTAGCAGTTGCAGTAGCAGAAGGCGTTATAGTAGTAGTAGCAGTTGCAGTAGCGGAAGGCGTTACAGTAGTAGTAGCAAGAGTTGTAGTAGTAGTAACAGTACTAGGAGGTGTAGCAGTTGTAGTAGTAGTAGTTGTTGTAGTTGTTGCAATAGCAGTAGTAGTAGGAGTGATAATTGTAGTTGTAGTTGTAGTAGCAGTTATTGTTGTTGAAATTGTAGTATTAGTAGTAGTAGTAGTAGTTCTTGCTGTAGCAATAGCAGTAGTACGAGTTGAAGTAGCAGAAGTAGTAGCAGTAGTAGTAATATTAGTACTAGTAGTTGTAGTAGTAGTGCGAGTTCGTGCAAGACTAGTAGTAGTAGTAGTAGGAGTAGTAGTAGTTGTAGGAGTAGTAGCAGCAGCAGTAGTAGGAGTAGCAGAAATATTAGTAGTCGTAGTCGTAGTAGTAGTTGTAGTAATGGTAGTCGTTGTAGTAGAAATAGTAATAATAGTTGTAGTTGTAGTAGGAGTAGCAGCAGCTGTAGTTGTAGAAGTAGTTGTAGTTGTAGTAGTATTAGTAGTAGTAGTAGTAGTAGTAGTAGTAGTAGTAGAATAGTAGTTGTAATAGTAGCCGCAGCAGTTGTAGTAGAAATTGTAGTAGTAGCAGCTGTAGTATCAGTAGCAGTAGTAGTAGTAGTATTCATAGTAATTGTAGCAGCAGTAGCAATTGTAGTATTAGCAATAGCAACAGTGGCAACAGTAGTAGTAGTTGTAGTAGTAGAAACAGTAGTATTGGTAGTAGTAATAACACAAGTAATACTAAGACCAGTAGTAGAAGTAGTCATATTAGCTTCAGTAGTTGGAGTAGTAGTAGAAGTAGTAGCAATAACAATAGCAGAAGTAGTAGCGGAAGTTCTAGTAGTTGCATCAGCAACAACAAGATTAGGAGTGTCTGTAGTGGGTGAAGGAGTAGTTGTAGTAGTAGCAAGAGCAAAAATAGGAATAGAAGTAGTAATAATAGTAGTAGCAGTTGTGGAAGTGATAGTAGTAGCAGTAATAGGAGTATAAGTAGTGGCAGTAGTAGTAGGAGGAGTAGGAGTAGTAGTAGTCGTAGTGGTAGCAGCTGGAGTAGGATTAATAGTAGTAATCCTATTGCCACTACTATACTACTACTGCTGCTGCTACTACTACTAATGCTACTACTTCTATCACAACAACTACTACTAATGCTACCAATGCTACTACTACTTCTATTACAAAAACAACAACAACAACTACCGCTACTACTACTCCTACTATTATTACTACTACTGCTACTGCTACAACTACTCAGATTGCTACTATTACTACTACTGCTGCTGCTACTAATACTACTATTTCTACTACTACAGCTACTATGACTGCTATTGCAGCCGCCACTACTACTAGTACACTACAATGATGACTACTACCACAAACATAGCCACCACTCCAATAACTACTACAATTACTACTACTACTCCTTCTTCTACTACTATTGCCACCACTACAACTTCTACAACTATCACTGTTACTACTACTCCTCCCCCTATTACTACAACTCCTACTACAGCTAATACTACTACTGCTACAACTACAACTACTCCTATTGCTACTTCTACTACAACTCCTACTGCTTGTACTACTACTACTCCTACTACTACTACTACAACAACTACTACTCCTACGACAACTACTACTGCTACTACTTTTGTTGCTTCTCATACTACTAGTCCTACCACTATTAATAGTACTCCTAATACAACTACTACTACTACAACTGCTCGTAATACTACTCCTACTCCTACAACTTCCCTTGTCCACCTACTAATTCTGCTGCTACTACTGCAACTGCATCCACTTTTACTACTACTACTACAACTATCGTTAATAGTACATATACCACTACTACTACTACTACTATTACAACAACTACTACTACTATTGCTACTACAACAACTACTATTAATACTACTCCTACAACAAGTACTACAACTTGTGCTGCCACTACTGCTACTACTACAGCTACTACTGTTGCTGCTGCTACTCCTCCTACTACTACTACTACAACTATCACTACTACTGCTACTACTGCTACTACTTCTACTACTGCTACTACTACTACAACTACCACTACTACTACTACTACTACGACTACTACTAATACTACTACTACTACAACTTCTACTACTTGTGGTGCTACTACTACTACTATTACTATTACTACTGCTACAGAAATTGCTACTACTACTCCTATTTTTATTGCTACTATTTCTACAACTGTTACTTCTGTTACTACTACTACTACCACTACTATTACTACTACTACTGGTGCTCCTGCTACTACTACTACTACAAATGCTGTTGCTACTACTACTTCTACTAATACTGCCACTACTCCAACTACTACTACTTCTACTACAACTATACCTGCTCCTACTACTCGTAATACTACTACAACTACTACAACAACTACTTTTACTTCTGCTACTACTATTACTAATACTATTACTGTTAATATTTCTATTACTATTACTAATACTACTTTTACTACTACTACTACTGCTACTGCTACTGCTACTACTACTATGAGTAATAGTCCTATTACTACTTCCACTACTACTACTACTACAAATATTACTATGATTGCTACTACTACTACTAGTACAATTACTATGACTACTACTACCACTACTACTACAACTAATAATACTGCTGCTACTATTACCACTACTACTATTACTACAACAACAACAACAACTACTACTACTACTACTCCTACTACTACTACTACTATGACGTCCACTACTGCTACTGCTACACCTACTACAATTACTACTTCTACTAATACTACTACAAGGACTACTACTCCAAGTAATATTCATTCTCCCACACGTATTCCAACTACTACTCGCACTACTACCACTACTACTGCCCCCACTACCACCACTACTACTGCCCCCACTACTACTACTACTACAATTGCTACTACTACTACTACAACTACAACTATTACTACTACTACTTCTACTACTACTACTGCTACAACTGCTACCAGTAGTACCACCATTACTACTACTATAGCTATTGCTTCTACAACAACTACCACTACTACTATTGCAACTACTACTTTTGCTACTACTATTACTGCTACAACCATTGCCACAATTGTTGCTACTATAACAAATACTACTAGTACAACAAGTACTACTACTACAACCACCACTACTACAACTGCTACAACTACTAACTCTTAGTAATGCTACTCCTACTACTGCTCCAACTGCCACCACTACTACTAGTACTACTATTCCTTCAACTGCTACTGCTACTACTGCCACAATAATAGCTATTGCTGCTGCTACTATTGCTTCTGCTACTACTCTTGCTACTACTACGACTACAATTGCTGCTGCTACTACTACTACTACTTGCACTACTACTGTTACTACTACTACTATTACTACAACAACAACTACTGCTGCTGCTGCTACTATTGCTACTACCACAACTACTCTTACAATTGCTACTACTACGCCTACTTCGGTTAGTACAATTGCAGTTACTCCTACTAATACTGCTTCAGCAACCACTAGTATTACTAATAATACAACTGCTACTGCTACTATTAATACTTCGACAGCCACAACTACGGCTAATACTACTACTACTTTTGCTGCTACTGCTACTTATGGTACTACTACTACCACTATTACTACTACTACTACTACTACTAATAATAATAATAATAATAATAATATTATTATTATTATTATTATTATTATTACCGCTATTGCTCCAACTACTACTACAACCACTGCTACTACTCTTGCTACTACGACTACTATGATTATGACTACTACTGCTTCTACGCATACTACTACAACAACAACAACAACAACTACTACTACTACTACTACAACCACTACTACAACTACAAATGCTATTACTATTACACTACTACTACATTACTACTACAACTACTACTATTGCTACAACTACTATGCTTATTACTACTACTATTATTATTATTACTACTACTACTACTACTACCACTACTCCTAGTACTACTATCACTACTACTACTACTCCAACTTGTACTACACTACTACTACTAATGATACTACTGCTACTTCTACTTATGCTAATATTACTACTTCAACTATGACTACTACTACTGCTGCAACTACTACAGCTACTACTCCTACTACTACAACAACTACTACCACCACTACTACTACTCTTATTGCTACAGATACTACTCCTATGACTACTACTACTACTGCTACTACTACGAATTCTACTAATACTACTACTACTACTACTACTCCAGCTACTCCTGCAGCTACTACTAGTACTACACTACTGCTACAACTACTACTACTACTAGCACTGCTACTACTCTTACAACTACAACTATTACTACAATAAATACTACTACTACTACTACAACAACTCCTTTTGCTACTTCTACTACGACTCCTACAACTATTACTTCTGCTACAAGTACTACTACTCCTACTTCTACAACTAATACTATAACTAGTACTAATACTACTAACTCAACTACTACTATTCCTGCAACTACTACAACTACCACTCCTAATACTCTTCGCACAATAACTACTACAACTACCACTCTTATCACTATTGTTGCTATGGCTACTACTACTACTATTACTACTACTACTCCAACTCCTACTCCTCCTGCTACTCCTACTACTACTACTTCTACTACTACAACAACTACTACAACGACTTCTACTGCAACTATTACTTAAACTACTAATGCTCCTACTATTACTGAAACTACTTCTACAACTACTGCTACTACTACTACTGTTGCTACTAGCACAGCTACTACAACTCCTATTCCCACAACTACTATTGCTGCTACTGTTCCTACTACTAGTACTACTCTTAACACTCCTACGACTTCTACGACTACTATGCAAACTACTACCACAACTACTACACTCCTATTACTACTACTACTACTACAGTTACGACTACTCCAACTACTACTATTTCCCCTACTACTATTACTACTACTACTGGTCATACTAATACTACTACTCCAAACACACTACTACTACTACTGCAACAATTTCTACTGCTACTCCTCCTCCTCCTACTACTACTACTTCTACTACTACTAGCACTACCACTGCTACTAATACTACTTCTACCAACACTTCTGCTACTGCTGCTACTACTTCTACTGCTACAAATACTATTACTAGTACTACTAGTCCTTCTATTACTACTACTTCTACTACTATAATCTATACTACCACTACAACTATAACTCCAGTTGTGGCTGCTACTACTACTATAGCTACTGCTGCTGCTACTACTACTACTACTACTACTACTACTGCTGCTCCTACTGCTGCTGCTACTACTACTACTCCAACTACTTGTACTAATACTGCTACTACTACTCCTACTACAACTCCTAGTACTTCTACTACTACTACTGCAGCTTCTACTACTACAACTACTACTACTACTGCTACTACTACTACTACTATGACTGCTACTACTACTAATGCTACTACTTCTGCTACTATTGCTACTACTACTACTACTACTCATGCTGCTCCAATCACTAATACTACGGCTACAACTACTACGACTGCAACAGCTACTCCTACTACTACTGTTCCTGCTCCTTCTAGTACTGCTACTTCTAATACCACCACTATAGCTACTATAACAACTACTAAAAGTACTCCTACTACTACTTCAACTACTACTACTATAACTTCTACTCCTAAAACTCTGCTGCTGCTCATACTACTACTACTACTACTCCTACTACTACTGTTACTGCTACTTTTGCTACTAAAAGTACTCCTACTACTACTACTACTACTACTATAACTGCTACTCCTACAACTCTGCTGCTGCTCGTACTACTACTACTACTACTCCTACTACTACTGTTACTGCTACTTTTGCTACTTCTACGACTGCTATTACTAGAACTCCTACTAATACAACTCCAACGACTACTACTATTGATACAAGCGCTCCCAATGGTACAACTACTACGATAACAACTACTACAGCTCCTAATACCATGACTGCTAGTACAATAACTACTAAAGCTCCAACTTATACTACCACTACTACCTCAATAGCTAGTATTCATACTCCAACTACTATAGCTACTACTACCACTTCTACTTCTACTATTGCTATTGTTACTCCTACTACTAAAACTACTATTACTACTTTTGCTACTACTCCAACTACTACTACTACATCTGCTACTACTACTACTACCACTACAGCGGCTACTATCGATGCTGTTACTACTACTTCTACTACTATTGCAACCACTATGACTTCTGCTACTACTTCTACTACTACTACGAATGTTATGACTACTACAAATACTACAACTAGTACTTCTGCTATTACTTCTACCACTACTATTGCTACTACTATTATTGAGACTTCTGCTACGACTACAACTACTGCAACTTGTGCAATAATTGCTACTATTACAACAACTACAACTACTACTACTTCTACTTCCACCACTGCTACTGCTTCTATTACTACGTCTCCTTCTACTACCACAGCTACTACCACTACTGCTACTACTACTACTGTTGTCGTTGCTACTGATACTATTGCTACTACTATTACCACCACTAGTACTAGTACAGCTGCCCTAATTTCTGCTTTTGCTGCAACTACTACTTTTCAGACTACTACCACTTCAGCTACTACTACTGCTGCTACTACTACTACTACAGCAACTACTACTAATATTACTACTACTTCTATTACTACTATTATGACTACTATTACTACTACTACTACAACTACTACTACTTTTACCACTATTACTACGACTACTACTACTACTATTACTACTACTACTACTACTACTGCTACTACTACTACTACTAATACTACTTCTCCTACTACTACTACTTCTGCAACTACGCCTACTACTACTAGGTACTACTATGGCTATTACTATTGCAGCGGCTATTATTACTATGACTACTGATACTACAGCTACTGCTAGTACTACTTCTACTTCTGCTACTATGGCTTCTTCTACTAATACTTCAACTATTATTACAGCTTCTACTGCTACTTCTGCTACTACTACCACTATTACCACTACAACTACTACTACTACTGTAGCTACTAATACTACAACTACTACTACTACCACCACTACTACTACAACTACCACTACTACCGCAATTGCTACTACTAGTAAAATAATAACTACAACTACGACTGCTGTTGCAACTACTATTACTGCTAATATAATTACTACTACTACTACTACGACTGCTACTACTACAACAACTGCTACACTAATACTTCTATTGTTGTTGCCGCCACTATTACTACTACTACTACAATTGCTACTAATACTACTACAAATACTACAATTATACTACTACAGTTGCTACTGCTAGTACTACTACGACAACAACAACTACTTCTACTACAACCACGACTACTACTATTTCTCCAACTGCTACTACTGCTATTACTACTGCTGCAACTACTACTGCTGCTACTACCATTGCTACTACTACCACTACTACTACTGCTACTACCACCACTACTACTACTACTACTACTACTGCTACTACTACTGCTACTACCACCACTACTACCATTACTACTACTACCACTACTGCTACTGCTATGAGTAATACTACTACAGCCACAAATTCTACTACTTCTATCATTGTTGCTCCTACTACTACTTCTACTAATAATTCTACAGACACTAATGCTACTGCTTCTGCTATTCTTGCAACTGCTACTAATACAACTGTTGTGGCTACCGCTACTGATACTACTACAACTTCTTCCACTACTTTTGCTACTCCAACTTCTGCTACTATAACTACTGCCACTATTGCTACTATTACTATTGCTGCCACTGGTACCACTACTGCTAGTGGTACTACTACTGCTGCTGTTGCTGCTTTTAGTACTACTACTGCAACTATTGCCGCCGCAACTACTACAACTACTACTACCACAACTTCTCCACCCACTACTACTACTATTGCTACTACTACTATAAATAATACTACAACAACTACAACTACTACAACTACTTCTACTACTACTACTACTACTACATCTACTACTACTACAGCAACCACTACTACGACAATAACTACAAATGATACTACTACTACAATTATTACTAGTGCAGATACTACTACCACTACTACTGCTACTACTATTATTTCTACTAGTACTGCTGTTGCTTCCAATGCTAGTACCACTTCTGCAACTACTACTACCACTACTACTACTACAACCATCACCACCACCACCATGACTACCATGACTACTACTACTACTACTACTACTACTACTACTACTACTACTACTACTATTACTGCTGCTGTTGACACAACTAGTACTACTGCTACTACTACCTCTACTACATCTACAACTAGTACTGCTACTACTACTGCTACGTCTACTATAACTACTACTACAGCTGCTCCTTATAGTACCACTACTACTGCTACTATTATTACTAGTACTATTAATACGACAACAGCTACTACTACTACTACCCCTACTACTGAAACTACTACTACTACTACTACTATTACAACTACTGCCACTATTTCTATTCCAACTCATAAAACAATTTCAACCATTACTTTGCGTACTAGTATTACTCCCACTACTACTACTTATATTACTTCTACTACTATTGCGACTACTACAATTACCTCTTCTACTACTACTACAACTAAAACTACTACTCCTATTGCCACTATGACTACTGCTATTCCTGCTACTACTACTACAACTCCTACTTCTACTCTTGCTACTGCTACTACCTGTACTACTACAAATATAGCTACCACTACTACACTACTACCACAACTTCTACTACCACAAGCACTGCTGCTGCTATACCAACAACTACTGCCACTACTGCTATTAATACCACCACTACCGCTACTACTACTACTGCTACAACTAATCCAATTTTTTCTACAACTACTACTACTACAACTACTACTACCACCTCTACTACGACTACTGCTACTACTACAAGTACTCCTACTACTAGTACTACTACTAGTACTACTATTGCTACTGCTACTACTACTACCACCTCTACTACTACTACTACTGCTACTACTACTACTATTAATACCACCACTACCACTACTACTACTAGTACTACTATTGCTACTGCTAGTTAATCTACAGCTACTACTACTAATACAACATCTACTACTACTAACAGTCCAATGTCTACAACTACTTCTTCCACTAATACTATGACTCCTCCTACCATAACGACAACTATCAACACAAGCACTACTGCCACTGCTAGTACTACTACTACTATAATTACTACTACTACTACTACTGCTACGACTACTACTACTACTACTACTACTATTACTACTACTGCTATTACAAATACAACAACTACTAATATTAGTACTACAACAATAATAACAACTATTATTACTACAACCACTACTTCGACAACTACAACAACTACTACCAATACTACTACTACTCCAGCTACGACTACAACTACTACTACTACCCATGCTACAACTACTACAACTACTACTGCTACTGCTGCTAATGTAAACACCTCTACTAGTACTAATACATCTACTACTACTACACTACTGCAACTACTACTACTAGAAGCATAGCTACAACTCGAACAACTACTACTATTACTATGATTATTACTTCCACTACTACTACTATCACCACAAATACACCAACTATTACCAGTACTACTACTACTACTATTACTATTGCTACTATGACTACTACGTCTACTACGAC
Organism: Trichopus zeylanicus subsp. travancoricus; assembly: GCA_005019695.1. NCBI lineage: Eukaryota > Viridiplantae > Streptophyta > Magnoliopsida > Dioscoreales > Dioscoreaceae > Trichopus > Trichopus zeylanicus. Next base: position 18,371 of record RXID01019248.1, read on the forward strand.
TACTGCTATGACTAGTACTCCTACTGCTTCGAAAACTACTCTTACTAATACTACAACTAGTACTACTACTACTACTACTTCTTCGACTACTACTACTACTACTACTACTACAACTAGTACAACTCCAGCTTCTACAACTACTCTTGCTTCGGCTACTCCTACTACTACTAGTACTGCTACTGCTACTAATACAACTACAACTACTATTGCTACTACTACTACTACAACAATAACTGCTACTACTACTACGACTACAACTTCTAGTACTACTTCTACTTCTACTTCTATAATAACTACTAGTGCTACACTACTACTGCTACTACTGCACTCCTGCTACTACTAGAATAATGACTACTACTACAACTACTGCAACTACTACTACTACTACTCCCTCTACTACTGCTACTATTACTACAGCGACAACAACTACACTACTACAAAAACAACTTACACTATTATTACAACTACTACTAGTGGTTGTAGTACTAGCAATAGCAGCAGTAGTAGCAGGTGTTGTGGTGGTAGTAGTAGTAGTGGAAGTAGTAGTAGTAGTAGATGTGGTAGTAGTACTCATAGTAGTAGAAGTAGTAGTTATAGCTGTAGTAGTAGTAGTAGTTGAACTTGTAGCAATTGTGGTAGTAGTGGTAGGAGTGGTATTAGAAGTTGTAGTAGTAGTAGCAGTGGTAGTAGTAGTAGTGGTGCTAATAGTCAAAGTAGGAGTAGCTGTAGAAGGAGTATTACTAGTAGTAGTAGCTCTAGTAGTAGCCATAGTAGTAGTAGTAGCAGTAGTAGTAGTAGCGATAGTAGTATTAGTAGTACTAGTTGCAAAAGTAGTACTAGGAGTAGTAGCATCAAGAGTTGTATGAGTAGTGGTAGTAGTACTTATAGTGTAGTAGTAGCAGCAGCAGTAGTAGTAGTAGTAGTTGCAGTGGTACTTATAGTGTAGTAGTCTTAGTTGTAGTAGTTATTATTGTTGTAGTAGTTGGAGTAGCAGCATTAGTAGTAGTAATAGTAGAAGTAGTAGTGGCAGTGGTAGTAATAGGCATAGTAATGGTAGTAGCAGGAGTGGTTGTAGTAGTAGTTGTAGTAGGAGAAGTAGTAGTAGTAGTGTTAGTAGTAGTAGTAGCAGCAGCGGTAGTAGTAGCAGAAGTAGTACTAATTATAGTAGTTGCAATAGTAGTACAAGTAGCAGCAGCAGCGGCAGTGGCAGCAACAATAATACTAGCAGTAGAAATAGGAGTATTAGTTGTAGCAGTTGTACAAGAAATGCAAGTGGTAGTATTTGTACTAGTAGCAATAGTAGTAGTAGTAGTAGCAGTAGTACTGTAGTAATAGTAGTAGCAATAGTAGCTGTTGTTGGAGAAGTAGTAGTAGCAGCAGTAGAAGCAATAGTAGTAGTAATGTAGTAGTAGCAGCAGGAGTAGTTGTAGTAATAGTAGTAGTAGCAATAATAGTAGTAGTAGAAGAAGCACTAGTAGTAACAGTTGTAGTAGCAATAATAGTAATAGCAGTAGCAGCAGCAGTAGTGGCAATAGTAGTAGTAGTAGTAGTGTTATTAGCCATAGTAGTAATAGCAACAGCAGTAGCAGCTGTAGTAGTTGTAGTACTACTAATTGTATTAGTAGTACTAGTCATAGCAGCAGTAGCAGTAGTAGTTGGAAAAGAAGTAATAGTGGTAGTAGTAGTAGCAGCAACTTCAACAACATTTGTAGTAGTTGTAGTAGTACAAGTAGTATTAGTAGTACTAGAAGTCATAGTTGTAGTAGAAGTAGTAGTAGTAGTAGCGGTAGCAGCAGCAACAACAGTGGTTGTAGTGGTCATAGTAGTCGTAGTAGTAGTAGTAATAGCGGTAGTAGCTGTAGTAGAAGTACTACTACCAGTAGTAGTTGTAGTAGTAGTAGTAATGGTAGTAGCTGTAGTAGCTGTAGTAGTATTTGTAATAGTATTAGTAGTAGCAGCAATAGTAGTATTGGTAGTAGCAGCAACAACAGTAGTAGTTGTAGTAGTAGTGCTAGTAATAGTATTAGTTGTTGTAGTAGTAATTGTTATTGTTGTTGTAGTAGCAGTAGTAGTAGTGGTTGGAGCTGTAGTAGTAGTGGTTGAAGTAGTAGTAATTGTATTAGCAGTAGTAGTAGTACTACTACTAGTAGTTGAAGTAGTAATACTAATTGTTTTAGTTGTAGTAGTAGCACGAGTAGCACAGCAGTAGTGCCAGTAATACTAGTATTAGAAATAGGACTAGTAGTTGTAGCAGTGGTAGTATTAGTACCAGTAGGAGGAGGAGTAGCAGTAGTAGCTATAGTGGTAACAGTAGTAGCAGTAGTAGTAGTAGTAGCCATAGTAGTAGCAGCAGCAGTAGCAGTAGCAGTAGCAGTAGTAGTAGTGCTAGTAATAGTAATAGTATTAGTAGTAATACTAGTAGTATTAGAAGTAGTAGCAGTAGTTGGAGCAGTATTAGTAGTGGCAGTAGAAGTAGTAATAGTATTAGTAGTAGTAATAGTAGTAGTAGTACTAGTACTAGTAGCAGAAGTAGTAGTGGCAGTAGTAGTAGCAGGAGTAGTAGTTGTTGTAGTAAGAGAAGTAGTAGCAGTTGTACTATTAGTAGTAGTAGCAATAGTAGCAGCAGTAGTAGTAGTACTAATTACAGTAGTTGCAGTAGTAGTGTCAGAAGCAGCAACAGTAGTGGAAGCAATAGCAGTAATACTAGTATTAGAAATAGTAATAGTAGCAGTAGCAGTTGTACAAGAAGCGAAAGTGGTAGTATTAGTCAAAGAAACAGCAGCAGTAGTAGTAGTAGCAAAAGTAGTAGTAGTAATAGTAGTAGCCGTAGTAGTAGTGGTGGTGGTGGTAGTAGTAGTAGTACTAGTATTAGTAGTAATAGTAGTAGTATTAGCTGGAGTAGTAGTGGTGGTGGTGGTGGTGGTGGTGGTGGTGGTGGTGGTAGTAGTAGTAGTAGTAGTAGTAGTAGTAGTAGTAGTAGTAGTAGTAGTAGTAGTAGTATAGTAGTAACAATTGCAGTAGTAATTGGAGGAGTAGCTCTTCCGATCTGTCATAGTTGTAGTAGTAGTGTAGTAGTAGTGTAATGGTCATAGCAGTAGTATTAGTAGTAGAGGTTGTAGTTGTAGCAGTAGTAGCAGTAGTAGTTGTTCTAGCAATGGCAGTGGAAGTAGTAGTAGTTGTAATCATAGTAGTAGTAGTAGCAGGAGTAGTAGTAGTTGTTGTTGTTGTTGTAGTCTTAGTACTAGCAGTTGTAGTATTAGTACTAGTAGTATTAGTAGTAGTAGTAGTAGCAGTAGTAGCAGTTGTCTAGTATGAGAAGTAGTAGTAGTTGTTGTAGTAGCAATAGCAGCAGCAACAGTAGAAGTAGTAGTAGCAGTAGTAGTAAAAGGAGTAGTAGTAGTTATAGTAGTAACAGTAGTAACAGTAGTAGTAGTAACAGTAATAGTAGTAGTAGTAGTAAGTGAAGTAGTAGTAGTTGTTGTTGTTGTAGCAGTAGTAGTTGTAGTAGTTATTGTAGTGGTTGGGGTTGGAGCTGGAGTAGGAATCGTAGTGGTCATACTAGAACTAGTAGGTGTAGTTGTGGTAGTAGTAGTCGGAGTAGTAGTTGTACTAGTACTAGTAGTAGTAGTAGCAATAGCAGCACAACAAGTTGTAGTAGCATTATTAGTAAAGTAGCAGCAGCAGCAGTAGC
>RXID01019251.1:0-17500 GCA_005019695.1 Trichopus zeylanicus subsp. travancoricus
GCAGCAGCAGCAATAGCTATAGTATTAGTAATACTGGTAGTAGAAGAATTATTGTGGTATAAGGAGTAGTAGTACTAGCAGTATATGTTGTTGTGGTCGAAGAATTTATATTAAATGTTGTAGTAGTAGTAATAGCCATAGTAGGAGGAGTGGCAGTAGCAGTTGGAGTAGTACTAGCAGCCGTTGGAGTAATATTAGTATTAGGAGAAGAAATGGTAGTCGTACGAGTCTCTATGGTAGTAGTAGGAGTAGTAGTAGGAGTAATGGCAGTAGTAGTAGTATTAGTTGTAGTAATAGTAATAGTTGTAGGAGTAGTAGTAGTTGTAGTGGTAGTGTAGTAGTATTTGTCATAATAGTAGTAGTAGAAGGAGTACTGGTAGTCGCAGTAGTAGTAGTAGAAGTAGCAGCAACAGCAGTCATAGTACTAGTAGGAGTAGTAGCAGTACGAGTAGGGGCAGCAATAGTAGCAAAAGAAGTAATAGTAGTAGTAGTAGTAGTAGTAGTAGTAGTAGTAGTAGCAGTAGTAGAATTAGTTGAAGAAGTAATAGTAGTAGTAGTCATGTTAGACGTAGCAGTAGTTCTTGTAGTAGCAGTAGTTGTACTAGTACTAATAGCGGTAGTGTAGTAGTAGAAGTGGTTGTTGTAGTAGTGGTAGTAGCAGTAGGAGTAGTAATAGGAGTCGGAGTAGTAGAAGAAGTAGTGGTAGCAATAGTGGTATCTGTAGTAGTAGTGATAGTAGTAGTATTAGTAGTAGTAGTAGTTGCAGTAGTAATAGTAATTGTAGTAGTGGTAGGAGTAGTAGAAGAAATAGCAGTAGAAGTAGCGGAAGTAGTAGCAGTAATAGTAGTAGTAGTAGTAGTAGTAGTAGTAGTAGCTGTAGTACTAGGAGTAGTAGCAGTAGTAGTAGTTGTAGTAGCGGTAGTAGTAGTAATAATAGTAGTATTAGTACTAATAGTAGTTGTGGGAGTAGAAGTAATAGCAGTAGTAATTATAGTACTTGCAGCAGTAGTTGTGATAGTTGTAGTAGTAGTCGTAGTAGTAGTAGCTGCTACAATTATAGTATTATTATTATTATTATTATTATTATTAGTAGTAGTAGTAGTAGTAGTAGTAGTAGTAGTTGTTGTTGTTGTTGTTGTAGTTGTAGTAGTAGCTATAGTACTAGTAGTAGTAGTAGTAGTAGTAGTGGTAGGAATATTAGTAGTAGTAGTAGTAATAATAGTAGTAGTAGTAGTACAAGTCTTAGTAGTAGTAGTAGTAGTAGTAGTAGTAGTAGCTGTTGCAGCAGTAGTAGCAGCTGTAGCAGTAGTACTAGAAGTAGCAGAAGAAGTTGTTGTTGTTGTCGCAGAAGTAGTTGTTGTAATACTCGTAGTAGTAGTAGTAGTGGTCATTGTAGTAGTTGTTGTAGTAGTAGTTGTAAGAGCAGCAACAATTGTAATGGTTGTAAGAGCAACAACAATAGTAGTAGCTGTAGTAGAAGTTGTAAGAGCAGCAGTAGTAATGGCTGTAGTAGTAGCAGTAGTCACAACAAATGTAGTTGTAGTAGCACTAGTTGTAGCGGCAAAAGTAGCGGAGGTAGTTGTGTTGCTGTAGTAGTATTATTCAATGTGGTAGTCGTACTAGTAGTTCCAGTAATAGTAGCAGTAGCAGTAGTTATTATGGCTGTAGTTGTAGTAGTAGTAGAAGAAGTAGTAGTAGTAGAAGTTGTAATAGTAATAGTAGTTATTGTTGTAGTAGTAGTATTAGAAGTAATAGTTGTAGTAGTAGAAGTAGGAATAGTAGTAGGTTCAGTAATAGGAGTAGGAGTAGCAGTAGTAGTAGTAGTAGTAGTAATGGTAGTAGCAGTGGTAGTAGGAGTAGTAGTAGTAATAGTAGTAGTAGTAATAGGAATAATAGTAGTAGTACTAGTAGGGGTAGTAGTCGAATTAGCAGCAGAAGTACAAGTAGTGGTAGTAGCAATAGTTGTAGTAGCAGTAGTAGTAGTAGTTATAGTAGTAGTAGTAGAAGTAGTAGTAGTAGTAGTAGTAATAGGAGTAGTAGTGCGAGTAGCTGTAGAACTAGTAGCAGTAGCAGCAATAATGGTAGTAGTAGTAGCAGCAGCAGTAGCAGCAGCAGTAGTAATAGTAGTTGTAGTAGTAGTAATAGCAATAGTAGTAGTTGTAGTAGTAATTGTAGTAGTTGTAGTTGGTGTATTAGGAGTAATAGTAGTAGTAGCAGTAGTAGCAATAATAGTTGTAGTAGTTGTAGTAGTAACAGTAATAGTACTACTAGTAGTAGTAGTAGTTATTGTAGCAGGTGTGGTAGTTGTGGCTATAGCAGCTGCAATAGTAGTAGTGCTAGTAGTAGTAGAAGAAGTAGTTATTATTGTTGTTGTAGCGGTAGTTATAGTAATAGTAGTAATAGTAGTAGTGGTAGTAGTAGAATTAGTAGTAGTAACAGTGGTAGTGGCTGTACTAGTTGTACTAGTAGTAATAGCTGCAGTAGTAGTTGCGAAAGTAGTAGCCAGGGATGTAGAAGTAGCCCTATGAGTGGTAGAAATTGTAGCAGTAGTAGGAGTAGCAATGGTAGCAGTAGTAGCAGGAGCAGTAGTAGCTGTAGTAGCATTAGTAATAGCAATAGTAGTAGTAGTTGTTGTAATAGTAGTAATAGTAGTAGTCACCATAGTAGTAGCAATAGTCGCAGCTACTGTAGTTATAGTAGAACGAGTAGTAGAGGCAACAACGACATTAGTAGTAGTGTTGCAGTAGTAGTAGTAGTAGCAACTATAGTAGCAGTAGTAGTAGTAGTAATAGAACAAGTAGTAGTAGCCTTTGTAGTTGTTATTGTTGTAGTAGTCAAAGTAGTATCAGTAGTAGTAACTATCGTAGCAGTAGTTGTTGTGGTGGCTGAAGCAGTAGTAGTAGCAATAGTATTAGTAGTAGTAGTAGTAGCTGTGGTTGTAGTAGTGGTTGTTATAGCAACAGAATCGATAGTAGCAGTGGTAGTTGTTGTAGTAGAAGCAGTAGTAGTAATAATCATTGTAGTAGAAGTAGTAGTAGTAATAGTCGCAGTCATAGTAGTGGTAGCAGTAGCAGTAGTAGTAGCAGTAGTTTTAGTTGATGTAGCAATAGCAGTTGTAGTGGTAATAGTAGTAGTAGTTGCAGCAGTACTAGTAGCAGAAGTAGTAGTAGTAGGAGAGGAAGTAGTTGCAACAGTATCAGTAGCAGAAGTAGTTGTAGCAGCATTAGTAGTAGCAGATTAGTAAGATTACTAGTAGTTGAATTAGCAGTAGTGGCAACAGTAGTAGCAGCAGTAGTAGTAGAAGTAGTAGTAGTAGCAGAAGTAGCAGTAGTAGCAGTTGTAGCAGTTGTAGTAGTAGTAGCGGCAGCAGTAGTATTAGTTGAAGTAGTTGTAGTTAAAGCAGTAGTAATAGTAGCAGTATTATTCGGTGTAGTAGTAGCAGTAGCACCAATAGCAGTAGTAGTTGTGGTAGTAGTAGTTGGAGTGGTAGTAGGAGTAGTAGTAGTAGTAGTAGCCATAATAGTAGTAGCACTTGTAGTATTAGTTGTAGTAGTAGCAGTAGTAGTTATTGTTTGGGAAGAAACAATGGTAGTCGCAGTAGTATAAATAGTAGCAGTAGTAGTAATAGTAGTAGCAGTAGTTGCAGCAGTAGGAGTAGTAGAAGTAGTAGTAGTAGTAGCTGTAGTAGTAGCAATAGTAGTAGTTGTTGTAGTAGTAGTAGTAGCAAGAGTGGTAGTAGTAGGAGTGGTAGTAGTACATGTTATAGTTGGTAAAGTAGTGGTAGTAGTTGTTGTAGAAGTAGTAGCAGTATAGTTGCCGTAATAGTAGTAGCAATAGTAGAAGTAGTAGGAGATGTAGCAGTAGTTGTAGTAGCAGTAGAAGTAGCGGCAGAAGCAACGACAATAGCAGCAGTACTAGTAGTAGTTGTTGTTGTTGTTGTAATAGTAGTAGTAGTAGTAGTAGAAGTTGTAGTACTAGTAGTAACAGTAGAAGTATTAATAGCCATAATAATAGTAGCAGTAGTAGCATTAGTAGTAGCTGCTTTAGTAGTAGAAGCAGCAATAGTTGTGGTAGTAGTCATAGTAGTAGTAGTTTCAATCATAGTGGTGGTAGTAGTAGTAGAAGTAGAAGTAGAAGAAGTTGTAGTAGCAACAATAGCAGTAGCAGTAGCAGTAGTAGTAGTTGTGGTAATAGTGGTAGTAGCCGTAGCAGTTGTAGTAGTAGTAGTTGCAGCAGCAGCAACAGCCGCAACATTAGTGGCGGAAGCAGTATTACTAGTAGTAGTAGTAGTAGCAGCAGCAGCAGAGGTCGTAGTAGTAGTAGTGGTAGTGGTGGTGGTAGTAGTAGCAGTAGTAGAAGTAGTAGCAATTATAGTAGTAGTAGTAGTTGAAGTAGTAGCAATAGTACTAGTAGAAGTTGTAATAGAAGCAGTAGTAGTAGTAGTCATGGCAATAGTACCAATAGTTGTAATAGCAATAGGAGAAGCAATAGTAGCAGTAGTAGTAGTATTGGTAGAAGTAGCAGGAGTCGTAGTAGCAGTAGTAGCAGCAGCAGCAGCAGTAGTAGTATTAGTGGGAGTAGCTGTGTTAGTAGCTATAGGAATAGCAGCAGTATTAGTAGTAGTAGTAGTAGCAGATGTAGTAGCAATAGTAGTTGTAGTAACAATAGTAGTAGTTGTTGTTGTTGTTGTCGTAGTCATAGCCGTAGCGGTAGAAGCAGTTATAGTAGTAGCAGTAGTTGTAGTCGTAGTAGGATTACCAGCAACAGCAGCAGTAGTAGTAGTATTGTCAGTGGTAGTAGTAGTTGTTGTTGTAGTAATGGTAGTAGAGGTAGTAGTAGTAGTAGTAGTAGTAGTAGTAGAAGTAGTAGGAGAAGTTGTTGTAGTAGTGGCAGTAGTAGTGGCAGTAGTAGTAGCTGTAGTAGTTGTAGTAGCAGTAGTAATCATAGTAGTAGCAGTTGTAATAGAAGTAGATGAAGTAGCAGTAGTAGTGGTAGTAGTAGCAGAAGTAGCTGCAGTAGCAGTGATAGTAGATGTAGTAGTAGTAGCAGCAGTAGTAGCTCTAGCAACAGCAGCAATAGTAGTAGCTGCAGTAGTAGTAGTAGTTGTTGTAGAAGTTGTAGTAGTAGTAGTAGTAGTAGCAGTAGTAATTGTTGCTCTAGTAGTAGTAGTAGCTACGACAATAGCAGCAGTAGAAGTAGTAGTATTACTAGAAGTAGTAATGCTAGTTGCAAAAGTAGTAGTAGTTAGTGAAGTCATAGTAGTAGTAGTAGTACCCATTTTAGCAGTAGTAGCAGTTGTAGAAGGAGTAGTACTAGTAGTAGCAGCAATAGTAGTAGTAGTGGTAGTAGTACTACAAGTAGTAGTAACAAGTATTGCAGTAGCCGCAGTTGCAACAGTTATTATAGTAGCAGATGTATTAGTAGCATTGGCAGTAAGAGCAATAGCAGTTCTCGCAATAGTAGAAGTAGTAGCAGAAGTAGCAATAGTAGAAGTAGTAGTAGCAGTAGCAATAGTCATAGTAGCAGTTGCATTAGGAGTTGTAGTAGTTGGAGTAGTAATACTAGTAGTAGTAGTACCATAGTAGTAGTATTAGTAGAGGTAGTAGTAGCAGCAGTGATAGTAGTAGTAATAGCAGAAGTAGCATTAGTAGCGTCAGTAGGAGTAACAACATTAGTAGCAGTAGCAGCAGCAGTAGCAGTAGTAGTAGAAGTAGTGGTTTTAGTAGTAGTAAAAGTTGTAGTAGCAGTAGCAGTAATAGTAGTAATAGTAGTAGTAGTAGTTGTAGTTGCAGTTCTAGTACTAATAGTTGCAATAGTCGTAGTAGTAGTAGTAGTAGTAGTAGTAGTAGTAGGAGTACTAGCAGTAGTAGTCGTAGTAGTAGTAGCAGTACTAGTAGTAGTAGTTACAGTAGTTATACTAGTACTTGCCATAGCGGGTGTAATAGAAGTTGTAGTTTTTGTAATAGCCATAGTAGTAGTAGTAGCAGGAGTAGTAGTTGTGCTTGTTGTTGTAATAGTAGTAGTAGCAATAGCAGTAGCAAAAGTAGTAGTAGTATTAGTAGTTGTAGTAGCAGTAGTAGAAGTTGCTATAGTAGTAGTAAGAGAGGAAATAGTAATAGTAGTAGTCGTAGTAGAAGTAATAGTTATTATAGTAGTAGGCGGAGAAGTAGTAGCAGTAGTAGTATTAGAAGTTATAGTAGTAGTAGTAGCAGTAGTTGTAATAGTAGTATTATTAGAGGTAGTAGTACTAGTAGTACTAGCAGTTGCGGTAGTCATAATAATTGTAGTAGTAGTAGTAGTAGCAATAGTTGTAGAATTAGTATTCATGCTAGTAGTAGTAGCAGGAGTAGTAGTAGTAATAGAAGTTGTAGCAGTAGTAGCTGCAGCAGTAGTCGTTGGGGGAGTAGTAGTAGCACTAGCAGCAGAAGTAGTTGTATTAGAGGTAGTAGTAGTAGTAGTAGTAGTAGCAATTGTAATCATCATAGTAATAGTAGCTGTAGTAGTAGCAGTAGTTGTAGTAGTAGTATTATTAGAGGTAGTAGTTGTAGTAGCAGTATTATTAGAGGTAGTAGTACTAGTAGTAGCAATAGTGCATTAATCATAATAATTGTAGTAGTGGTAGTAGCAATAGTTGTAGAATTAGTAGTAGCAAAAGTAGTAGTAGTAGAAGTAGTAGTAGTAGTAGTTGTAGTAGCTGAAGTCGTTGTATTAGAGGTAGTAGTAATAGTAGTAGCATCAGTTGTAGTAGTCGTAGTAATAGTAGCAGTAGTAGTGCCGGTCGTGGTAGATTTAGTTGTCTTAGTAGTAGTAGCAGTAGGAGTTGTAGTAGTAGAAGTAGTAGTAGTAGCAGCACTAATAGTAGAAGTAGTATTGGTAGTTATACAAGTAGCAGTTGTAGTGATAGTAGTCGTAGTAGTAGTAGTTGTGTAAATAGCAGCAGTAGTAGTAGCAGCAGCTACAGCAGCAGTAGTAGTAGCAACACAGTAGTAGTAGATGTAGTAGTAATAAGACTAGTTATAGTAGCAGTAGTATTAGTAGTAGTAGTAGTAGTAGAAGTAGTCATAGTCATAGTAGTAGTAGTAGTCCTGTAAATAGTAGTAGTAGTAGTAGTAGCAACAGCAGTAGCAGTAGTAGTAGCAATAGTAGTAGCAGATGTAGTAGTTGTAGTAGTAGTGGTAGTCGCAATAGAAGTAGTTGTAGCAGGAGTCGTAGCAGTCAGAGAAGGAGTAGTAGTTGTTATTGTGAGAAAAGTAGTAGTAGTGGTTGTTGTTGTAGTAATTGTAGTTGTCATAGTAGTAGTAGTCGTAGTTGCAGTAGTAATAGTATTACTAGCAGCATTAGTAATAGTAGTAGTATAGTAGTAGTAGTAGTAGTAGTAGTAATAGAAGTAGTAGTTTTAGTAGTTGCAGTAGTAGTAGAAGTAGTGGTAGTAGTCGTAGTAGTAGTCATAGTAGTAGTCATAGTTGTTGTATCTGCAACAGTAGTAATAGTAGGAGCAGTAGCAGTAGTAGCAGAAGAAGTTGTACTAATATTAGTAGCTGTGGAAGTAATAGCAATAGTACCAGTAGTAGTAGAAGCGGTAGTTACAGCAGAAATAGTAGTAGTAGCAGTATGGGTGCGAAAACAAGTTAAAAAGTTCTAACAAAGAACATAGAACAGGAAATTAAAACAACTTACAGGAGATTATGGCTATTTTAGACGAGGAGAGGGATTGATCAAACTACTCCCGATGATGTTTCTTCAGCATCTGCCCCTCCATATATAGAGGCCAGAGATTACAAGCAGAAGCGATAAGTATGACATCGCTTCAAGGTACAGGAGATACAGACAAACTGTAGTGATAGTACAGACAGACATGCACACGTACAGTAATAAAAGCACTCACTAAGTACAGACAAAATGTAGAACTCGCTTTACTTTTGCTTTTGTGCCCACCACGCTTCTGCTGGTGGTGTGGGTAGTGGGCTAGATTTGGAAGGAGCGAGTTCGGTGAACTGAAGAAATAGTCAGGTTAAGGGCCCGTCCCAGTTGCTCATCTATCTGCCGTGTAGATGGATACCACCGGGCCCAAATCTTATCTGAGGCCTGCAACCTGTAACATTCATTTGTTTTCAGAGCGTGTAACTCCCGAAACTGAATTAGTGCTGAAATGGCTTCTCGGGAAGTTTGCTCTTCAAGGTGTTGTAGGTCAGCTTTGATGGAATCCCGTGCGGCAGGGGAGATTGAGTCAGTGCTGAGGAGCTGGAGTAACTGCTTATATTGCAAAACTGGTGCAGGAGCCCCGCCAGGTGTTGTAGCTTGTTGGTCTGGGGTAGTGCTTGTACCTCCTGCAAGGCAAGCGATATCAGATGTAGCCTTTCCTGTTCTTCTTCGGCTGGCCATCCGGCATGTACAACAGAGTGAACTAGACGGGACAGTGAGTCAGCTAACTGGTTGTTGCTCCCGTCAATATGTTCAAATTGAACGGTTACCCCCGTCCCTGTAATGTAATCAGCAAATGCAAGCCATCTCACCCTAGATGGCTTGTTACTGGCGGATTTGTTAAAGAAGCTGATTATTGCCTGGCAATCAGTTCTAATAATCAACTCCGACCTGTCCAGGTAGTATATCTTCAGGGACTCTAACGAATTCATCACGGCGTGTATCTCAGCGTCAATGGCCGATTTGGGAGGGTTGAATTTCCCGCTTGCATATGCGCACACCTTTTCTGTTGACCTGGGGTCGAACTTGTGCATTTTCCACTTGCAGACGCCTCCCCAGCCATCCATACAGCCGTCGGCCTCCAGTACTATGTAACTCATCTCGGGCGGCACTTCTAGGTCCGGTAATGTTTGCACCAGATTCTTGATTTGTTTGACCAGGTCCCAATCCCGTGAATTCCACTTCCTTTCACCCGTTGGACTCGTCTTGGCGTAGAGCGGTCCCAGCAATTTGCCCAGGTTTGGTATGTAGCTGCGGGCATAGTTTAGTATGCCAAGCCATGACCGGAGTCCCTTGGTGGTCTTCAGCTCCTGATCCTGGAAGGCCGCTATTTTCTTGATGATGTGAGGTTGAAGTTTTACCTTTTGGCTGCCGATGATGGCGCCCAAGAATTCAACCTCCCTAACCGCGATCTTCATCTTCGTAGGACTTAGGATCAAACCATTGTCCTCACATATCTTTAGCATGGTTCTCAGGTGCTCCGCATGCTGTTCTTCTGTTTCTGAGAAGACGAGAATATCATCAATGTAAACTGCTATAAAGTGTTCTGTACCTGAGAAACACTTATCCATTTTCCTCTGGAATATTGCTGGTGCGTTCTTCAGCCCGAACGGCATTACAAGCCATTCATATAATCCTTCGGGGACCCAGAAAGCGGTCCACTCAATTGAGTCAGGATGCATTGCAACCTGGTGGAAGCCGCTTTTCAGATCGAATTTGGAGTATATTTTGCTCCGACTCACCCTCTTCAAGATTGTGTTGATGCCTGGGAGGCTATACTGATCCTTATTGGTCAGATCGTTAAGCCTCTTGTAGTTGAAGACGAGGCGCTCCTTCCCTTTGACTTCCTGCCCTGTTGCCGGGTCAATACTCGTGCCTGAGTGGACGATGATGGCCGTCGTCCTGTGCCTACTCTGGCTTGGTCTGATTACCTTAATGTCAAGCAAGGCCTGGACATGCTTCTTAAAAGCATCTTGCAGCTGAGGTGTCACATGGCTTAATGGTTTGTCTGTGATGGTGAACTCAGGGTTCTTCAAGTCAAGGTGGCAAACCACCTGATTCTTCGACCAATGTTGTAGGGGGTTCTCACCGATATACCCGGTATCCTTGAGCCGTTGCATCAGTGGCTCAAACTTCTTTACGAATGTCTCCCGAGTCTTTTCTTGGTTGTAGTACACAGCTTCCTGAATGCTGATGTACTCGTCTTCCTCCAGGTCGAGCTCCTCAAGTGCTGCTGCCATGGCTGCAACTGGAGTTGTATTGATAACGGTGAGGTTTTTGTAAAATGTAACAATACTCCCTTCAATTCTTACTCCCCCTTGCATGGCTCTGATAAAATTACAGCCGATGATCATTTGTATTCCATCTCCCAGCTCCATCCGAAAGCTGTATGTGTAGGGGATACGGAAAATATTTTCCCCAATGTACATACGCCCTTGCCTTAGCTTCCGGTTGGCGGTCTGCTTTGAGTTAATGCCGCTGAAGTGGACGATGAAGCTATTTCCTTCAGTGGCCTCCTTTGGGATGGACGATTCGTCTATACAACATGTAGTAGCTCCCGTGTCCAGAATTGCCCTGACCTGAAATTTAGTAAGACCGGGAATTTCGAGTTCGACCTGCATGTTATATAACATGTTCCTGACGATTCTTTGCCCGGGTTGTTGCTGCTTCTCTTCCGGGCTTGTTGTAGAGACTTTGTGGACGCTTTCTTGTATCCACACATTTGCTTCTTCAGTGTTGCAGACCTCCTTGCCTTTTGCTCGGAGTCTATCTCCCTCTTCTAGCTTCTTTCGGTCTTGCAGGAGTTCGCCTTCCAGTTCCAGCTCTTGGACCCTCCTCTTGTAGTATTCCACTTCGGCCTTCAGCCGCTCTATCTCGCCATTACACCAAGATATATAATACTGCTGTTCCTGGATTAGCTTATGCGAGGAAAGTTGTGCTGGCGCTGCCGGCATAACTGGAACCTGTTCTTTGAAGTAAAAAGGACCACAAAGGTTACATGCAGATACCTTACATCTCGAGCAGTGGATCCTCGCTCTTTGCAGTGTCTTCCTTTTGCAGCATGAACAATTTTCGTGTTGCGCCAGTATGAACTCGTTGTGCTCCCACTGGTGCAGGCAGTTCATTTGTTCTGATGGTAACTTGATGAGTGGCCGATAACTCCCTTCTAATTCCCCTAGCATATAAATGGTCTCTCTGGTGCTGGGGAGCACTGCTTTGAGCGCTTGCTCTAGCTCTTCGTCTTCACCCTCTGAAACGCTGAAGATGGCGTCGCTTTGAGCCTCTCCTTCTTGGACTGACAGGACATCATAGTCCTTGGTATTGAGAGCTGCTCGAAGACTGCCATCTTCCGAACATTGCACTTTTCATTGGGGCACTCCCGGGCGAAGTGCCCTTCCTGCCCACAAAGAAAACACCTGCACTTCCTATTTCTTATCAGATGTTTCCATTTTTCCACCCTTATATGGGTTTCATGTGGCTTACCTCGGTAAGTTCTGGACCTTCTTAACCCATATTTCTTCTCCCTTTGGTAGTAGCCAGGTATTGGGATCTGGCTACAGAATGACAGATCCTTCAGTGACCTCCGGAACACGGCCTCCTTGCATTCTGCTTCCAGGAACTTGTGTGCGAAGAGGATGCGAGGCAACACCCCGACCGTTACTCCAGAGTAACGTTGGTCAAACGCTTCCTTGATGCGCCTGCCTAGGTCTGCAGGCATCTTCAACCAAAACTTCTCGGAGAGCTCCGCCCCTGTGTACAGCCTTCCTGTTTTAGCTGAGAGTCGCAAGTAGTCGTTCATGAATTTGACAATGTTCTTAACATTATCACAGGATAGCCGTTCGAGGTCTCTGTAAGCCTCATCCTGAATGGCTGTGGACCCGGTAGTTGGATCTTCCAGTGTGAATACGTGCCTCATTTGGGACAGAATGTTCTGTGTCCCTTCTCGCCCTTCTCCGGTAGTTAGCAAACCTTGATATTCAGTGCTATACTGCATCCGCCACTGAATCCATGTAAGCTTTTCCACCTCTCCAAGTAGATTTTTGATGTAGTCCAGCTTATCCCTGACATCCGTGAATGCAATGCTGGCTACATGGTTCCTGGTTACCGACTCCCACCAAGAGAATGCGTCATCAAACATTCCCAATTGTTCCGGGATAACAAAAAGGGCTCCCCCGTTCTGCTGGGTTGAGGGTAAGGTCCACATTTCATTGTTCACTGCCCTCCGGAAGGTGGCCCTTTCAGGGACCCTGAAAGTCGGTCCTTGTCTATGTGACGCCTCTGCGGGGGGGTAACTTGGTGGCCCCATTGACGTATCAGCAGGGGGCTGATATGGGGAAGTGACGGCGCTGGATGAGTAGAGTGCTTCGGATAACCTCCTGAGCGCCGGGTACTCAAGCTCACTTTGGGGGCTGAGGTCTTCGCATCCTGCGGCGATTACATTGCCGCTTTCTTCAACTTCATCGTCTGGGTACCTATCCCAGATTGGTCCAAGCTCGCTCTCACCTTGACAGGGATCCCCTATCAGTTCCTTCCTTTTCATTGGGTAATCAGTTGTTCCTCTCCCTTGGAATTCTTCATTTAGGAGGTAGGAAAAAAAATTCCTTCCACATCATCAGGCTTCTCCTGAGGTATGGCCATGGACCGAGGTGCAGAGGCCCCTAGGCGTGCATCCTCTGCATGGATTCCCAAAGGAGCGGCCTGTTCGTGGTCAGGTTCTGCCATTAGGAGTATCGCCACTATATGCCGGGTGATCTCCTCTTCATCGCTCGGCAGCTCCTCCTCCTTTGAGTAAACTGACACCCGTGGTGTAATATCTGCATAATTTTGGAAGCTGAGAGCAATGCTCCCGTCAATTAGTTCTTTGCTCAATACCTTAGTTGGTTGTAGTAAGCCCGGGGCTTTTGTTGGCCTAATGACCCAGTTGAGACCCTGGAGGCTTTCTGCTGTGTACCGCCTCCCTGGGAGCGCTTTCACCCCGTGGCTTACGAGGTACTCCATGACTCCCTCTACTTCGTGGGCGAAGCCTACATTCGGAGTATTTGAGAGTCTGCCGATGAGGCCCCTGGTGATCAGCAGATTGGCCTCACCATTCTGCCACTGCTGGTATCCTCTTGTCAGTATGGATACTTGAATATTCCTGTAGAAATCTCCTATTGTTAACATAATATTGGGGATGATGTAAACAAGTTGGCTACCCCTGGTTAGGTCGATTTCCATAGTGGCTATTATGGACCTATCTCCAACCCATCGAATGTCTCTAAAAAGAACGAGAGACATTGTGCCTTCCTCCTGCCTGTGAAGGGCTTGTATTCTTACTTGGAGTATACCCAAATGGATATACCTGAAGCCGCTTCGCTGGAGTTGCCGGAAGCTTTCTTCTTGAATGAATCTCCGGTCTTGTTGGTCGTCATCTATGCACAATATGGCTTCCTCTGACCTGTACATATAGACCCGATGGTGGTTGTCATCACTTCGTGAGTGGTACAGGACCTCCGCTGGGATGATGGAGGCCCGCTCCCTCATTGATAACCTGAGGTCAGCTTGCGGATCAATGTGCTGCTCAAGGACCTGCTGTGGAAGCGATTTCCCAGTTAGGCGCCTCCCGAGCCTTCTAGCCCCTTGCTGCACATTGTAGAGCTTTCGCTGTCCTCGCCTGTACTCCCTGATCCTATCCTCAAACAGGGGGAGTGAAGTGGAGGAGGATGGTTGCCCGGCCATTGTGTGCTGCTGCTGCCGCCGAGCTTGTTGTTTTCCTCCTTCAATATTTGAAATGGGTCACGGAACACCCGTAGCCTGCCTTTTGTTTCCCTAGGAACCTTCTCCTGCAGCTGTTCCAGGAAGCACAAGTTTTCCTGGATCCCCCTTAGTGTTAGGTGTAGGTCTTTTAGGAGATTATCTTCTGGGGAACTAGGCTTTCTCAGAAGTTTTGTAATCAAATTACGAAGTTCCTCACTAGATGGTGGTCGGTTTTCTAGGAACACTGAGGTTAAGGTCTTAACTGCTTCCCTTAGACCTAAAATTTCTTGTTCAAGGTGCTCACACCGCTCAATGATCTGTTTGAAATGTTTCAAGTGAACTCTGGATGAAAGGTAGGTTCGGTCATATACAACGGCCAAGTTATTTGCTAGCTGATTTAGTGTTACTCCTTGTGAAGAGGTGAGGTCAAGGTACTCTAGATTAACGGTTTTCGATTTGCTATACCAATCTTGTACAGATTTCTCCCAAATATCTGACATCTACGGACTCCCCAAGGTGTTAAGGTGGACTAGTCATAAAACGAAATGCTTATAAAGAGAATCACACGGATGTCTTTCTTGGTCTTACAGCCCTCTTTCCAAGACGAGATCCGTTCTTTTTCCTCTCTAACTATCACTCGCTTAAAGCCAAAATCCTGCTTAAACTTCAGAGTGTCCGCAGTGAAAGAGCTTCAAAAGAAAATTTTTCCGAAAAATCCTTCGTACCTTGACCACAAAGATTTTAAGCTTGAGCCATAATCTATAAAATAAGGCTCTGATACCAGGTAGGTGGTGGGTGTGAAAACAAGTTAAAAAGTTCTAATAGTTGCAATAGTAGTAGTAGCAGTAGTAGAAATAGTAGTAGTAGTAGCAGTAGTAGAAATAGTAGTAGTAGTAGTAGTAGTAGAAATAGTAGTAGTAGTAGTGTCACTAGCGATAGCTATAGTAGTCATAGTACTACTAGGAGGAGTAGTAGTAGTTGTAGTAGTGGAAGTAGTAGTAGTTGTAGTAGTAGTTGGAGTAGCAATGCATATAGCGACCCAAGTAATAGCAGTGGTAGCAGAAATAATAGAAGTAGTAGTAGTAGGAATAGTAGTAGTACTAATAGCTGCAGCTGTATTAAGAGTAGTAGTAGTAATAGCAGCAATAGTAATAGCTTTAGCAGTAGTAATAGTAGTAGTTGGAGCACTAGTTACTTTAGAAGTATAGTAGTAGGAGTTGCAACCACAAAAGTAGTTGTAGTAGTAATAGTAAGTAGTAGTAGTAGTAGTTGTTGTTGTTGCAATAGTAGTATTAGTAGTAGTAGTTGTTGTTGTAGTAGTAATAGGAGTAGTAGTAGTTGTTGTTGTTGTTGTAGTAGTAGTAGTAATTGTAGTAGTACGAGTTGCAATTGTTGGAGGAGGGGTAGTAGCAGTACAAGTAGTTGTACAGAAATAGTAGTAGTAGTAGCAGTAGTAGAAATAGTAGTAGTAGTAGCAGTAGTAGAAATAGTAGTAGTAGGAGTAGTGTCACTAGCGATAGCGATAGTAGTCATAGTACTATTAGGAGGAGTAGTAGTAGTTGTAGTAGTGGAAGTAGTAGTAGTTGTAGTAGTAGTTGGAGTAGGAGTTGGAGTAGCATTGCATATAGCGACCCAAGTAATAGCAGTGGTAGCAGAAATAATAGAAGAAGTAGTAGTAGTAGTAATAGTAGTAGTTGGAGCACTAGTTACTTTAGAAGTATAGTAGTAGGAGTTGCAACCACAAAAGTAGTTGTAGTAGTAGTAGTAAAAGTAGTAGTAGTAGTTGTTGTTGTTGCAATAGTAGTATTAGTAGTAGTAGTAGTTGTTGTAGTAGTAATAGGAGTAGTAGTAGTTGTTGTTGTTATTGTTGTTGTTGTAGTAGTAGTAGTAGTAATTGTAGTAGTACGAGTTGCAGTTGTTGGAGGAGGGGTAGTAGCAGTACAAGTAGTTATACTAGCAGTAGGAGTTGGGGTAGGAGTAGTAGCGGGATTAGTAGTAGTAGGGTTAGTGCTAGTAGTAGTAGTACCTGCAGTACGAGTAGTAGTTGTAGCAATTGCACTAGTAGTAGTAGTAGTAGTAGTAGTGGTAGTTGCAGTACTTGCAGTCGTAGTAGTAGTACTAGTAGTAGTAATAGCAGTTGTAGTGGTGGTAGTAGTAGTAGTAATAGTAGTAGAAGTAGTAGTAGTAGTAATTGAAGTAATAGTAGTAGTAGTAGCCGGAGCTGCAGCAGCAGCAATAGTTGTAGCAGTAATAGTAGTAGTAGAAGTCATAGTAGTAGTCGAAGTAGTAGTAGAAGTCGAGGTTGTCGTAACAGTAGTATTTGTTGTAGTAGTAGGGGGAGTAGTAGTATTAGTAGGGTTAGTGTTAGTTGTAGTAGTACTTGCGGTAGGAGTCGTAATTGTAACAATTGCACTAGTAGTCGAAGTAGTAGTAGTAGAAGTAGTAGTAGTAATTGTAGTAGTAGTAGTAGTTGGAGGAGGAGGACGAGTAGCAGTTGCAACAATAGTAGTAGTAGTAATAGTAGTAGTAATAGTAGTAGTAGAAGTCGTAACAATAGTTGTAGTAGTAGTAGAAGTCAGGGTAGTTGTAATAGTTGTAATACTAGTAGTTGTTGTTGTCCGAGGAGTACTAGGAGTAGTTGTAGAAGTACTATTATTAGTAGTAGTAGTAGTAATAGTCATAGTTTTCAGGGAGTAGTTGTTGCAGTAAGAGTTGTCATAATAGTAGTAATAGTTATAGTAGTAGTAGTAGTATTGGAATAGGAGTCGTAGAAGTCATAGGATTGATAGGGGTAGTAGTAGTAGTAGGAGTAGTAGAAGTAGTAGTAGCAGCAGTAGTAGAAGTAGTACAAGTGTATGTATTAGTAGTAGTTGTTGTTGTAGTAGTAGTAGTGTTAGTATTGCTGGTAGTAGTTCCACCAGTAGTAGTAGTTGTTGTAGTAGTAGTAGTAGTAGTAGTAGTAGTAGTTGGAGTAGGGGTAGCACTAGTAGTAGGAGTGGTAGAAGCCATAGTAGTTGAAGTAGGCGTCGTAGTGACAGTAGTAGTAGAAGTAGTTATTATCGTATTAGTAGTAGTTGTAGTAGTAGGAGTAGTAGTATTTGTTGTTGTAGTTGCAACAACAGCAACAATAGTAGTAGTAGTAGTAGTGGTAGTTGTATAAATCATAGTAGTAGTATTAGAAGTAGTAAAAGGAGCAGTAGAAGGAGTAGTGGTTGTGGTGGTAGTATTAGTAGTAGTAGTGGTAGTTGTGCCAGTAACAATAGTAGCAATTCTAGTAGCAGCAATAGTAGTAATAGTAGTAGTAAATGTATCAGTCGGAGTAGTAATTGTAGTAGTAGCAGCGACAGCTGCAATAGTAATATTAGTAATAGTAGCAGTATTACAATTAGCAGCTGTAGTAGTAATAGTAGTAGTAGTAGTAGTAGTAGTAGTAGTAGTAGTAGTAGTAGTAGTAGTAGTAGTAGAAGCGGTAGTAGCAAAAGTAGCAGTAGTTGTTGTAGTAGGAAAAGTTGTAGGAGCAGTAGTAGTTATTGCAACAACAATAACAGTAGTATTAGTAGTAGTAGTAGTAGTAGCAGTAGTAATAGGAGAAGTAGCGGTAGTAGTAGCAATAGCAGCAGCAGTAGCTGTAGTAGTAGCAATGGTGGTATGAGTAGCAATAGTAGTAGCAGTAGTTACAGTAGTCGTAGTAGTAGTAGTAGGAGTAGTAACAGTAGCCGTAGAAGCAGTAGTACCTATAGTAGTAGTAATAGTAGTAGTAAGAGCCATAGTAGCAATAGTAGCAGTAATAGTAGTAGTAGTAGTAGTAGTAGTAGCAGCAGTAGTAGTATCAAGTTTCGTTGTAGCAAATGTAGTTGTGGCAGCAATAGCAGTAGTAATAGTGATAGCAGTAGTTGCAAGGGAAGCAAGATCAGTAGTACTAGTAGCACTAATAGCCATAGTTGTAGATGCCTAAATAGCAGCAGCAGTAGTAGTAGTTGTTGTAGTAGTGGCAGTAGTACTAGTAGTTGTACTAGTAGTAGTAGTAGGGGTTGGACTAGGGGTGCTAGTAGTAGTAGTAGCA
>RXID01019253.1:0-11089 GCA_005019695.1 Trichopus zeylanicus subsp. travancoricus
TACTACTACTACTACTATTACTATGACTGCGACAACTACTTCTGGTACTACTGCTACTACTGCTACTGCAACAAGTACTACTACTTCTTCTACAACTGCTACTACAACAACAATAACTACTACTCCTAATACTCGAATTATAACTTCCACTATTAATACTACTACTACTACTATTGCTATGATTTTGACTACTACTACTAGCACATCTGTTGCTACTCCTACTACAAGCATGACTACTGCAACAAATACTCGACTACTACTACTTCTACTACTACTACTACAACAACAACAACTACAACAACAACAATAACTACTACTACTACTATTACCACTACTACTAATAATTCTACTCCGACTACTACTACCACTACGACTGCTACTACTAATACAACTACTATTACTACTAATACTACTACCCTAACTACAACAACTATAACTACTGCTGCTGCTGCTGCAACTGCTACTCATACTACTACAACAATTACGACTACTACTTCTACTACTAATACAACTACTATTCCTAATACTCCAACTATAACGTCAACAACAACTACTTCGACTTGTACTACTACTGCTGCTGATGCTACTTCTACTATTGCTACTATAACTTCTACTACTCCCACCGCTACTGATACTACGACTACTCCAACTAGTACACCTATCACTACTGCCACTACTATTACTACTCCTGCTACTACTACACGTACTACTAATACTACTCCTACTACTACTGAAACTACTAATGCTACTTCTACTATTACGACTGCTGCTATTGCAATTGTTGCTACTAATACAACTTCTACTTCCATAATCACTAAAACTACCACTACTAATATTGTTACTACTACTACTGCTGCTGCTACTACCACTAGTACTACCACTACGGCTCCTACTACTACTACTACTACTACAACAACTACTACTTCATCTACTACTATTCCTACTTCTACCACTACTTCTGCTACTACCACTACTACCACTAATTCTACTCCTACTACTACTATTACTACAACAACTACTAATACAACAACTATTACTACAACTACTACTACTACAACGACTGCTGCTGCTAGTTCTACTACTGCTACTACTACTACTACTACTTCTACTACAACAACTACTACTACTACTACTACAATTGCTACTACTACTGCTACTCCTCCTAATACTCCAACTACAACTTTCACTACTACTAAAACTAATACTATTACTATGACTGCAACTACTACTATTGGTACCATTGCTACAATTGCTTCTGTAATTACTACTACCACTTTTGCTACAATTGTTGCTACTACAACAACTACTACTACTCCTAATACTCAAACTATAACTTTCGCTATTACTACTACTACTTCTCCTCTTACTTCGACTGTAACTACTACTATTGGTACCTGTGCTGCTACTCATAATACAAGCACGACTACTACAACTACTCAACTAGTACTGCTACGTCTACAACAACAACTAGTACTACTACTAATTCTACTCTGACTACTACTAGTATTATGACTACTACTACTAATACAACCACTATTACTACTCCCACAACTACCCAAACTACAACTACTACTATTGCTACTACTACTGCTATTGCTGCTCCTACTACTACTATGACTGCTACTACTGCTTCTACTACTACTACTACTCCTCCTCCTCCTAATACTCCAACTATTACTTCAACAACAACTACTTCGACTACTACTACTACTACTACTACTACTACTACTACTACTGCTACTACTACTTCTACTACACTTAATTCACCTTCTATATCTACTACTCCTAATAATACTACTTTTACTACCACCACCACCACTACAACAACTACTACTATATACACCACCAACAACAACAACTTCTATGACTACTCCTACCACTAGACTACTACTATTACTACTACTACTACTACTCCAATTTCTACTACTACAACTGCAAATGCTGCTGCGACTGCTACAACTACTAATACTAATACTAATACTACTCCTATTATGACTACTATTGCAAAAGCAATAATAACAACAACAACAACTACTATAATTACTACGACTACTTCTTCTGCTACTACTACTACTACTACTACAATAACAATTGCTACTGCTACTCCTAATATGACAAGAATAACAACAACAATAATAACAACAACAACAACTACTACTACCACCACCATTACTACTAATACTACAATTGCAACTGCTACTACTACTATTACTACTACTACTTCTACTACCACCACCACCACTACTACTAGTAAGACTAGTCTATTCCTACCCCTACACCTACTACTGCTTCTATTCTGACAAGTACTACAACTACTACTACTACTACTCCTACTCCTATGCGTACTACTGAACTACTACTACTACAACTACCGCTACAACAACTACTACTGCTACTACTACTACTATTACTGCTACTGCCACAACAGCTACTACTACTACTACAACTAATACTATTACTACTACTGCTACTACTACTACAATCAAAATAACTACTACTACTACTATGACTACTACTACTCCTACTCCTACTGCTACTCCTATGAGTGCCACTACAACTACTCCAACTACTACTACTAATAATACTACTACTACTAGTGCTACTACTACTCCTACTTCCACTTGTACAACAATGAATTCTACTACCACTACTAATACTACTATTACTACTATGAAAACTACTAATACTGCTGCTGCTATTACCACTACCACCATAGCTTCTACACCTACTTTTGCTACTACTGCTATGATAACTGTTTCTATTGATATTGCTATTACTACTACCGCAAACACTACTCCGCTACTACTACAGCTACTAACACTACTACTATTATTGTTGCTATTGTTACTACTAGTACTACTACTCCACCTATGGCAGCTACAACTTCTACTTCCGCTGGTTCTACTACTACTAGCGCTATAATTGCTATTGCAACTACTAGTACTACTACAAAAACTTCTACTACTACTACTACTACCACTACTACTGCTGCTGCTGCTACTGCTAATACTACAATAACTATTACTACTACCACTACTACTACTGCTGCTGCTACTTCTACCACTACAACTACTACTTGCACAATAACAAGTACTACTGCTATTACTACTACTACTACTACGACTACGACTATACTACTACTACTGCGACTGACTACGACTACTACTACGACTACTACTACGACTACTACTACGACTACTACTACTACTACGACTACGACTACTACTACTACTACTACTACTACTACTACTACTACTACTACTACTACTACTACTACTACTACTACTACTACTACTACTACTACTACTACTACTACTACTACAGCTGCTACTACCACTACTACTAATGCTGCTACTGCTAGTACTACTAAAACTATTGTTTCTCCTACTACTACTACTGCTGCTGCTACTACTACTACTAATACTACTACTAACACTACTACTACTATTGCTACTTCCATTGTTATTACAACAACTACTACTATTGCTACTACTTCTATTACTACTACTTTTGTTGGTACAACCGCTACCACTTCCATAACATCAATCGCAATCACTAGTACTGCTGCTGTAATGAATACTCTAGTATTGCTACTGTAACTACTACTACTATAACTACTATTACTATTGCTACTTCTGTTACTATTGCTTCTACTACCACTACTATTGCTATTGCTAATCCTTCTACTACTACTACAACTATTACTACTGTTATGGCTACTACTGCTATTGTTGTTGCTAGTATAACTATTACTATTACTACTACTACTACTACCACTATTACTATGACTACTACTATTGCTACTGCTACTACTACTGCTACTACTGCCATAATTTCTACTACTACTACTGCCACTTTTGCTTCTACTTCTGGAACTACTACCTCTAGTTTTGCAATAGTGTCTTCTGCTACTTATGCTACTACCACAACCACCACCACCACCACTACTACTAACACTATTACCACAACTACTATTATTATTATTATTGTTACTATTACCACTACTACTACTGCTATTCCTACTATTGCTACAACTACTACTACTACTAGAACTACTACTACTACAACTGCTGCTGCTTCGCTACTAACACCACATTTGCGGTTAGTTCTGGTACTACTTCTGCTACTACTACTACTACAACAACAACTACTACTACTACCACTACTACTTCTGCTACTACAACTACTACAGCCAAGACAACTACTGCTACTACTACTACCACCACAACTAGTAGTAGTAGTAGCTATTGTTGTAGTAGTAATTGTAGTAGTATTAGTCATGGTAGCAGTTGTAATAGTTGTAGTAGTAGTAGTTATTATTGTTGTAGTAATAGAAGTAGTAGTAGCAGTAGAAGAAGTAGTAGTAGCGAAAGTAGTAGTCATAGTAGTAGTTGTAGTAGTTATAGAAGTAATAGTAGCAATAGTAGTTGTAGTAGTAAGTGGAGGAGGAGTAGTAGTAGGAGTAGCGAAAGAAGTGGTAGTAGTAGTAGGAGTTGCAGTTGTAGTGGTAGTGGTAGTGATAGTAGCAGTAGTAGTTGTAGTAGTAGTAGTATTAGCAGTAGTTGGAGTAGTAGTTATAGTAGTAGTAGTAGCAGTAGTAGTAGCAATAGTAGTTGTAATATGAGTAGTAGTTGTAGAGTAGTTTTAGTAGCAGTAGTATGTGTAGCAGTAGTAGTTGTAGCAACAGTAGTAGTAGTTGTAGTATTAGTGGAAGTATTCATAATATTGGTAGTTGTAGCAGTAGTAGTAGTAATTGTAGTAGTAGTTATAGTAGTAGTAGTAGTAGTAGTTTTTATTATTGTTGTTGCTGTTGTGGTTGTGGTTGTTGTTGTTGTTGTTGCAGTAGCAGTAGTAGTAGTAGTAGTAGTAGTTGTAGTATTGGTAGTTTTTGTTATAGTAGGAGGAGGAGTAGTAGTTATTGTATTAGTAGTAGTGGTGGTCATATTAGTAGTAGTGTTAGTAGTAGTAGCAATAGATGAAGTAGCAGTAGTAGTAGTACGAGTAGTAGTATTTGTAAGAGTAGTTGCAGTAGCAGTTGTAGTAGTACGAGGAGTAGTATTTGTAAGAGTAGTTGCAGTAGCAGTGGTAGTAGACATAGTAGTCGTAGTAGCAATAGTAAGAGAGGCAGTAGTAGTAGTATTAGTAGTAGAAATAGTTAGTGAATTTGTAGTTGTAGTGGTAGCGGTAGTAGTGGTACTATTACTAGTATTAATAGTAGTAGTGGTTGGAGTAGTAGCAGCGCTTGTAGTAGTCGTTGTTGTAGTATTATAGTAGTAGTTGTTGTATTAGTAGTAATAGAGGTAGTAACAGTAGCAGTAGTAATTTTAGTAGTTGTAGAAGGAGTAGTAGTAGTCATAGTATTAGCAGCAGCAGGAGAAGTATTAGTACTGGTAGTAGTTGTAGTAGCAGTAGAAGTAGTAGATCTAGTTGTAGTAGTAGTAGTAGTTATTGTAGTAGTAATTGTAGTAGTAGTAGTAGTTATAGTAGTAGCAATAGTAGTGGCAGCAGTAGCAGCAACAATAGTAGTAGTAGTAATAGTAGTAGTAGTAGTAGCATTAGTAAAACTTGTATTGGTAGTTGTAGTTATGGTAGGAGGTGGAGTCACAATATTAGTGGTAGAAATAGTTGTAGAAGTAGGAGGAGGAGTAGTAGTAGTAGTAGAATTAATAGTCGTAGTAGTAAATGAAGTAGCAGCAACAACAGCAATAGTAGTAGTAGTAATAAATGAAGTAGCAGCAATAGTAGTAGTAGTATTGGTAAGAGTAGTTGTAGTAGTAGTGAGAGTACTTGTAGTAGTAGCAATAGTCATAGTAGAAGTAGTTGGAGTAGTTATTATAGTAGTAGTAGTAGTGGTGGTAGTGTTAATAGTAGTAATGGTAGTGGATGTTGGAGTAGCAGCAGCACTTGTAGTAGTAGTTGTAGTATTAGTGTAGTGGTAGTAGCTATATTAGTTGTAGTACATGTAGTAGCAGTAGCAGTAGTAGCAGTAGTAGTTGTAGTAGTAGTTGCAGGAGTAGTAGTGGTAGTAGTAGCGGTAGTAGTAGTTGGAGTAGTAGTGGAAGTAGTTGCAGTTATTGTAGCAGTAATAGAAGTAGTTGTAGTAATAGTTATAGTTGCAATAATATAAGTAATAGTAGTGGTATTAATACTAATAGCCGAAGTTATGGTATAACTTATTTTAGGAGTTGGATTAGAAATAGTAGCAGTAGTCATAGTACCAGCAGCAGTAGTAGTCGTAGTAGAGGTAGTAGTAGTAGCTGTAGTAGTTGACGTAATAGTATAAGTAGTTTTAATAGTAGTGTAGTTGTTGTAACAGTAGTAGTAGTAGCAGCAGTAGAGGTAGTAGTAGTTGTAGTTGCAGTAGTTGTAGTAATAGTCATTATACTAGTAGTAGCAGTAGTTGTATTTGTGGTAGTAGTTGCTGTAGTGGCTAGTATCAGTAGTAGTACCAACAATAGCAATAGCAGTAGCTGTACTAGGATCAGTAGCAGTAGTAGTAGCATTAGTAGTAGTACTAGTTGTAGCAGTAGGAGAACTTGTTGTACTAGTAGTACAAGCAGAAGTAGCAGTGAAATAGTTATAGCAGTCGTGGTAGTAATAGTAGTAGTAGTAGCAATAGTAGCCGTAGTTGTAATAGTTGGGGTAGTAGTAGTAGCAGTAGTAGTATTAGTGGCCGTAGTAGTAGTAGTAGCGGTAGTAATAGTAGTAGCAGTAGTAGCTGTAGAAGCAGTAGTCGGTAGTAACAGTAGTAGTTGTTGTAGCTGTAGTACTACTAGTAGTAGTAGAAGTAGTAGCAGCAAAAATAGTAGCAGTAGTAGTTGTAGTAATAGTAGTCAAAGTAATGAAAGTAGTAGCAATAGCACTGGTAGCAGAAGTAGTAGTAGTAATAGTAGCGGATGTAGTAGAAGAAGTAGTATAGGTAGTAGTAGTAGTAGCAGCTGCTGCATTAGTAGTTATAGTAGTCGTTGCAGTCATAGTTGTCATAGCAGTGGCAGTAATCATAGTAGTAGCAGCAGTAACTATAGTATCAGCAGTAGTAGTAGTATTAGTAGTATAGTAGTGGCAACAACAATAGTAGAAGTAGTTGTAGTAGTAGTAGTAGTAGTAGCAGTAGCAGTACTTGCAGAAGTAGTACTAGGAGTAGCAGTATTTGTAGTTGTGGTAGCCGTAGCAGTTGTGCCAGTAGAGGTAGTAGTACCAGTGGTAGCAGGAGTAGTAGTGGTATTAGTAGAAGTAGTAGTATTAGTAGAAGAAGTAATAGTTGTAGTCGTAGTTGCTATAGTAGTAGTATTAGTAGTAGCAATAGTAGTAGTAGTGGTTGTAGTAATACTAGCAATAGAGATAGGAGAAGTTGAGGAGGAGCAACAGCAGCGATAGTAATAGCAGCAGTAGCAGCAATAGTAGTAGTAATAGTGGTTGCAGTAGTACTAGTTGTAGGAGGAGGAGTAGTGGTCAGTAGCAACAAAAGTAGTAGCAGTGATACTAGTTGTAGTAGTGGCAGGAGTAGTAGTGGTAGATGTTGTAGTGGTAGTATTGTAGTGGTAGTTGTAGTTGTTGTAGTAGTAGTGGTAGCAGGCGAAATAGTAGTGGTAATAGTAGTGCTAGTGCTAGTAGTAAGTGGTAGTAATAGTAGTAGTAGTTGTAGTAGTAGCAGAAGTAGTAGCCGAAGTTGCAATAGTAGTAGTTGTAGAAGTAATCGTAGTAGCAGCAACAGCAATAGAAATAGTAGTAGCAATAGTAGAAGTTGCAATAGTAATAGTGCTAGTAGTAGCAGAAGCAGTAGTCGTCGTAGTAGTAGAAGTATTGGTAGAAGTAGTAGTAGTTGGGGTAGAAGTAATGGCAGTAGTTGTAGTGGTAGAAGTAGCACTAATAACCGTAGTTGTTGTCGTAGTAGTAGTCATATGAGTAGTAGTAGTAGTGGTAGCTGCAGCAGTAGTAATAGTTGGACTTGTTGCAGCAGTAATAAATGTTGTAGAAGTAATAGTTGTAGTGGTATTAGCAAAAATATTTGTAATAGTAGTAATAGTAGTAGCGGTAGTAGTAGTAGTAGTCGTAGTAGTCGTCGTAGTAGTAGTAGTAGTAGTAGTAGTAGTTTTTGTTATTGTTGTTGCAGTAGTAGTAGTATTAGTAGCAATAGTAGTTGTAGAAGTTGTAGTAATTGTAGCAGTAGTTATTGTTGTTGTAGTAGTAGTAGTACTAGTAGTAGTAGTCGCAATAGTGATAGTAGTAGTACTAGTAGTATGAGTATTAGTAGTAATAGTAGTAGTAGCAATAGCAAAAGTGGTATTCGTTGTAATAGTTGTTGTAGTAGTTGTACTAGTAGTAGTAGTAGTAGGAGTTGTAGTAGTAGCAGTAGCAGTGGTAGTAGTCGCAGTTGTAGTAGCAGTAGTCGTAGTAGTAGTTGTTATTGTAGTCATAGGAGTAGTAGTAGCAGTAGTAGTAGTAGTGGCAATAGTAGTAGCAATAGTAGTAGCAATAGTGGTAGTACTAGCATTTCTAGTAGGAGTATTAGAATTAGTAGTAGTAGTACGAGTAGTTGTAGCAATTGGAGTAATAGTAGTAGTAGTAATGGTAATAATAGTTGTAGTACTAGTAGCAGAAGTTGTAGCAATCATAGTAGTCGTAGTAGTTGTAATTGGAGTAGTAGTTGTTGGAGTGGGTGTAGTAGTGCTAGTAGTAGTAGTAGTAGTCAGGGGAGCTGGAGTAGGAGTAGAAGTAGCAGCAGTAGTAGTAGTGGTAGGAGTAGAAGTAGTAGTAGTAGGAGTCGAAGTAGGAATAGTTGTAGTAGAAGTATTAGTAGTAATTGTGCAAGTAGTAGCAGAAGTATGAGCAGTAGTAGTTGCAGTTGTACAAGTAGTAGTAGTAGTAGTAGTCGTAGCCATAGTTGTTGTTGTTGTTGTTTTAGTTGTAGTAGTAGTAGTGGTTGCAACAGGAGTTGTAGTAGTAGCAGTTGCAGTAGCGGAAAGAGTTATAGTAGTAGTAGAAGTAGCAGCAGTAGTAGTAACAATACTAGTGGGTGTAGTAGTAGTAGTTGTGGAAGTTGTAGCAGCGGTCACAGTAGGGGCAATAGTTGTAGTTGTAGTTGTAGTAGCAGTTGTTATTGTAATAGTAGTATTAGTAGTAGTAGTAGCAGTTGTTGTTGTTGTTGCAATAGCAGTACTACGAGTTGGTGTAGTAATAGTAGTAGCCAGAGTACTAATATTAGTAGTAGTTGTAGCTGTTCTAGTAGGAGTAGGCGGAGTAGTAGTTGTAGTAGTAGTTGCAGTAGTAGGAGTCGTAGTAGTAATGATCATAGTAGTAGTAGTAGTAGGAGTAGTAGTAGCAGCAGTAGGAGTAGTAGTGGTAGAAGTCGTTGTAGTTGTGCTACTATTAGCAGTTGTAGTAGTAGTAGAAGCGGTAGAGTAGTAGTAGTGTTCATAGTAATAGTAGTATTAGTAGCAATTGTAGTAATAATAGCAATAGTAGTAACAGCAGCAGCAACAACAGTAGTAGTAGTAGTGGTGGTAGTAGTAGTAAGACAAGAAGTACTAAGACTAGTAGTAGTAATAGTAGTATTACTCGTTGTAGTAGGAGTAGCAGTAAAAGTAGCAGCAATTGCAAAAGCAGCGGTTGTAGTTGCAGCAGCAACAATAATAGGTTTGTAGTATCTGTAGTAGGAGTAGTAGTAGTAGTAGTAGCAAGAGTAGGAATAGGTGTAGAAGCAGAAATAATAGCAACAGTAGAAGTAGAAGTGGTATTAAGGGTAGTAGTAGGACCAGGAGAAGTGGTAGCAGTAGTAGTAGGAGTAGGAATAGCAGTAGTAGTAGCAAAACTAGGAGTAGGATTAGTACTAGTAATTCTACTGCCGCTACTACTACTAGCACTACTAGTCCTACTACAACTACTTATGCTACTACTGTGGCTACTGCTACTGCTAGTACTCCTACTATTACTACTACTACTACCACCACCACTACTACCACTCCGGTTGCTAGTACTACTACTACTCATACTACAACTACTACTACTACTACTACTACTACTACTACTATTTTTACTACTACTACCTCTACTATTGCTGCCACTACTAGTGCACTACTACTACAACTACTACTATTAGCATTGCTGCTACGCCAACTACTACTACAATTACTACTACTGATACTTCTACTACTACTACACCTACTATAACTCCTCCTACTACTACTATTGCAGCTACTACTACCAGTACTATTACTGTTACTGCTGCTACTTTTTCAACTAGTACAACTACCAATCCTACAACAACTACTACTATTACTGCTACTGCTACTACAACTACAACTTCTCCTATTGCAACTACTACTATTACTACTACTACTACTATTTCCACTTCTATTGCTCCTCCTCCTACTAATACAACAACAGCCACTGCAACTACTACTAATGCTACTACTACAACAACAACAACTACTACTACTACTACCACTACAACTCCAACTCCTACTCCTACTACTACACCTTATACTACTTCTACTACTACAACTACTGCTACAACAACTACTACTGCAGCTACTACTTCTACTACTACTACTACTAGTAGTAGTAATCTTGAAACTACTGCTATTGCTACTACTACTGCTGTTGCTACTAGTACTACTACTACTACTCTTTTAACTACAACTAGTACTGCTACTACTTCTACTCTTATAGCGACTACTGATACTACTTTTGTTGCTACTCATACTACTACTAGTACTACTGCTAATACTCCTAGTACTACTACTAATACTACTATTGTTCCTACTAATACCTCTACTCTTACACCTACTACTCCTACTACTACTTCTATAACAACTACTGCTACTACTATTGCTACTACTACTGCTACTTCTACTTCTACTTCTACTACTACTACTATTGCTAATAATACTACTACTACAACTACTACTACTTCTACTACTACTACTACAACTACTACTGCTACTAATGGTGCTACTACTACTACTAATACTACTCCTACTGCTGCTACTACTGCTACTAATACTAGTACAACTCTTGGTACTATTACTACTTCAAAAACAACAACAACGACAATAACAACTTCAATTACTAGTACGTCTACTACTAC
>RXID01019254.1:0-13451 GCA_005019695.1 Trichopus zeylanicus subsp. travancoricus
TCCTACTGCTACTACTACTCTTATTCCAACTCCGACCACTATTACTGCTACTACTACTACAACTCCTACTCGTACTCCTACTGCTACTACTACTACTCCTACTGCTCCTACTACTATGGCTACTACTACTCCTACTGCTATTACTACTGCTACTACTACCGCTACTACTACTACACATACTTCTACAACTACGCCAACTAGAACTCCTACTCAAAACTCCTACTGTTGCTACTGTTACTACTACTACCGCTACCACTACAACAACAACAACAACTACTACTACTACTTCTAGTACTAATAAAATTGCTGCTACTACTACTCCGACTACTACTACTACTCCGACTACTACTACTACTAATACTACTACTACTACTACTACTACTACTACTACTACTACTACTACTACTACTACTACTACTACTACTACAAATTCTAACACTTCTTATACTTCTACTACTGCTGCTACTACTACTACTCCTACTACTACTACTACACCTAACACTCCGAAAACTTCTACTACCTACTAATCCTAACACTCCAATAACTTCTATGACTACAGCTCCTACTATTGCTACTACTACTATACACTTACTACTACTGCTACTGCTGCAACTCCTCCTCCTCCTACTACTACAACTACTACTTATGCTACTACTAGTATTGCAACCACTGCTACTTCTATTATACAACTACCACTACTACTACTCCTACTACTAGTACTAATGGTACTATTTCTGCTGCAACTACTCCAACGATTACTTTGCCTACTGCTACAATTACTGCTACCACTGCAACTACGACTACCACTACTACTACTACTGCTGCTCCCACTAAAACTGCTACTACCACTACTACTACTACTATAGCATCCACTGTTACTACTGCTACTATAGCAACAATAATTACGACATCTACTACAACTTCTACCGCTACTACTACCACTGCTACTAATGCCTCTACTAAAATACTGTACTACTGCTGCTACATCTAGGCTAGTCTTCTCCTACTACTTCTAACTACTTCTACAATGATGCTGCTTTACTGTTTTCTATTGCTATCTACTTACTGAGTACCACTACTCCATATACCATACTCCTACAACACTTCCTACTCCAACTCCTAACTATTACTACTACTACTTACTACTACCTGCGCTGCTGATCCACTATACGACTTACTACTATGCTACACACTACTACTATTATACTATACTGTCCCACTACTAATGTACAAACTACTACTACTAGTCCAACTCCTACTATTACTACTACTACTCCTCCTCCTACTCCAACTCCTACTATTACTTCTACTGCTGCTGCTGCTACTACTACTACTACTAGTAGTACCACTACTAATACTATTACTACTACTAGTAGTAGTGCCACTACTCAAAGTGCCACAAGTCCTACTACAACTACTCCAACTCCTACTATTACGACTACTACTACAACTATTGCTACTACTACTACTACTACTGTTGCCGCTGCTACCACTACTACTACTACTACTCCTGTTACTACTACTACTAATACTACTACTAATGCTACTCCTACTCATACTCCTACTACTATTCCTGCTACTAAAACTGCTACAACCACTACAACAACAACAATTACAATCTATACTACTGCTACTACTGCTATTGCTACTACTACAACTGCTACTGCTACTACTACTACTGCTGCTACTACTACTACTACAACTAGCTGCTACTACCACTACTAATCCTACTCCAACAGCTACTGCTACTACTACTCCTACCAGTACTACCAGCACCCCTACTCCAACTACTACTACTACTACTACTACTACTACTATTACTACTACCACTACAACTACTACTATTACTATTATGACTACTAACACTACTGCTTTAACTACTGCTACTACTACGGTTACTAATACTACTACAAGTACTACTACTACTGTTACTACTACTACAACTAATACTACTGCTACAACTACAATTACTACTAATACTACAATTAGTACTACCATAGTACTACCACCACTACTGCTGCTGCTGCTTCAACTGCTACTATTACTACTACTATCGACTACCACTTGTACTAGTACTACCACTAATACACAACTACTACTATGGATACTTTTGCTACAGTTGCTTGTAGTAGTAGTAGGAGTAGTAGTACTAGTACTACTACTTCTACTACTACTACTACCATTCCTACTCCAACTCCTAGTACTACTACAACTCCTGCTAATGCTACTACTACAACTACTCCAACTAATACTTCTGCTACTACCACTAGTGCTTTTACTACAAGTGCAACAACTATTACTACTTTTATGTCAACTACTACTACCTCCACGACTACTACTATCAGTACTACTCCTACTACTACCACTACTACTGTTGCTACAACTGCTACTACTCCTTCAACAACTAATATTGCCACCACTACTACCACTATTTCTACTCTTACTCCTATTCCTACTAATACTACAACTATTACAACAACTTCTACTACTACTTCTACTACTACTAATGCTGCTACTACTACAATAGCTTCCACTACTATCACAGCTACTACTGCTACGACTGCCACTTCTACCACTATTGCTGCTGCTGTGCCACTACTACTACCACTGCTACTACTACTATACTGCTACTACTACAACTACTACAACTAATGCAATAACTACTGCTCTTACTAATACTTCTACTACTGCTACTGCTAATACTACTACTACTCCTACTCCAACTCCTACTACTACAAGCAGTACAACTACTACAATGACCTGCAACTACTACTACTACTCCAAGTACTATTACTATTACTACTACTACTCGTACGACCACATCTCCTAATACTACAACTGCGACTACAATTGCTAACTACTGCGACTGCTACTGCTACTACAACGATAATTACAACAACAACAACTACTATTGCTGCTGCTGCTACTACTACTAATACTACTACAAAAACAACTACAATAATAACTACCACTACTACTACTACTTTTAGTATTGCTACTTCCACTGCTGCAACTCTAGTGACTACACCTACTACTCCTAAAACTACTACTATTACGACTACTAGCACTACTTTTCCTAGTACTACAACTGCTACTACTACTGCTACTTCTTCTACTTCTACTACTACTCCTACTGCTAACTACTACAATTGCTAGAAATACTACTACTAACACAACTACTACTACAACTTGTACTACTACTATGACTACTACTCTGATACTCGTACGACTACCAACTCTACTGCTACTACTGCCACTTGCTCCAATATTTTATAATTAATTACTAATACTACTACTACATCTACCATAAACAACTACCACTACTAATACTACAACTAACTGCTACTTCTACTACTGCTACTATGCCTACTACTACTTCTACTGCTGCTATTACCAACACCACTACAACTACTACTAATATTACTACTACTATTACTACTACTTCTAATATTACTACTTCTGCTATTACTACTACTGCTGTTGCTACTGCAGCTGCTGCTGCTATTACCAACACCACTACCACTACTACTAGTACTCCTCTTGCTACTGCTACAACTACATCTACTACTACTACTACTACAACTGCTGCTGCTACTACATCTAGCGCTATAGCTACTACTAGTACCTGTACTACTACTACTTCTAGTGCCTATACTAATACTCCTACTAGTGCTACTTGTACTACTACTACAACAACAACAACTACTACAACTACTACTAATATCGCTATGACCACTACTATTACTACTACTACAACTACAACTATCACTACTACTACTATAACCACCACTCCTAATTCTACTACTCCTACTGCTACTACAACAACAGCTACTACAACTGTTACTACTAAGAAAACAACAACAACTCCTACTACCGCTATAGCAACTACTGTTGTTACTACTACTACTACTGTGGCTACTACTACTCTTTTTGCTGCAGCTGCTGCTAGCACTCCTGCTACTACTACCACTACTACTACTACTACTACTACTACTACTACTAATACTAATACTACTACTACTACTACTACTTCTACTACTACTATTCTACCACTGCTGCTACAACGACTACTACTACTATTACTACTACGACAATTGCCACTACTACTACTACTACTACTACTATTACTACTACTACGACTACTAATATTACTACTGCTACTTCTGTTACTTCTATGACTATTACAACTGTAGCTACTACTACTATTACCATTGTAACCACTGCTACTACAGGTACTTCTACTGCTACTAATAATAGTACTACTACTACTAGTACTATAACTACTACTACCACTACTGCTTCTGTTGCTGTTGCAGTTGTTGTTGTTGCTACCACTAACATGATTACTACTGCTACGACTGCTACTGCTGCTACTACTTCTGGTACTACTACTACTGCTGCTGTTGCTACTCCTGCTACTGCTTCTACTACTACTATTGCGGCAGCTATTACAACAGCAACTACTACTATGACTACTACTACTATCGAGGATACTGATACATGTACTTCAAGTACTTGTCCGACTACTACTACTACTACTACTTTTGTTACTTCTACTAATACTACTGCTACTGCCACTACCACTACTACTAATAATACTACTATTATGTCTACTACTGTTAATGCCGCTACTACCACAACTACAACTACTACTACAATTATTGCTGCTGTCGCTACTATTTCTATCGTTGTTGCTACAAAAATAGCTACTACTACTTCACCTACTACTACTGCTAATGACAATACTACTTCTGTCACTATTACCACTACTGCTTCTACTACTACCACTACTAGAACTATAGGTACTACTTTTGCTACTATTACTAGTTTTACTACTACGACTACTACTACTACTACTACTATTATAATAACTACTACAGTTACTACTACTACTACAATAACTACTACTGTTGCGGCTACAAATACTACTACCATTACTACTACTACTACTACTACAACTACTGTTGCTGCTGTTGCTACTACTACAACTACTACTGTTACAACTTCTGCTACTATTGCTACTTTTACTACTCCTGGTATAGCTACTACTATAATTGCTACTCCTACTACCTCTCCTACTTCTACTACTGCTGCTACTACTACGGCTGCTACTAGTACTATTATGACTATTGCTACTACTACTACTACTCTTACTACTATTACCACTACTACTACTACTTCTTTCGCTACTAGTACTTTTACTACTATTACCTCAAGCACTATAACAACTACTATTACTACAGCTGCTATCACTACAACTGCTACTACAACTACTATAACTACCATGACTACTACTACTATGCATTCTGCTACTACTACTACTACTCCTATTACTATTATTACAACTACAACAAGTTCTCCTACTACTACTACTAGTATGACTAATTCTACTACTACTACTACTAATGCTAATACTAATGCAACTGCTGCTGCTGCTGCTACTATTATTGCAACTATCGCTTCTACTGCTACTACAACAACTACTACTACACCTACTACTACAACTATTGCTGTGACTGCTACTACTACTTATTTTCCTACTACCGCTACGACTACTACTACTACTACTACTACTACAACAACAACAACTACTAACACAACAACTACTACAACTACTTCTGCTACTCCTACTACTACCACTACTACTGCTGCTACTACTACTATGGCTGCAACTACTCCACATCTCGTACTTTGATAACTATTGCTACTACAACTGCTACTACTACTATTGCCAAAACTACTGCTCCTACTACCACTACTAATATAATTACTATTACTAATACTAATACGACTACTACAGGTTCTACTATTACTACAACTAAAATGACTACTACTATTGCTACCATGGCTGCCACTACTACTCCTACTACTACAACTACTGTGAGTACCGCATCTACTGCAACAACAAGCAATACCACAACTACAGAGACTACTACTACTACAACTACTTCTGCTACTGTTATTACTACTACTACAGCCGCTGCTACAGATACTACTACTGCTGCACCTACGGTTGCTACTAATACTACTACTACAGCTACCACTGCTACTATTACTACTGCCATTAGTACAATAACTACTACTACCGCAATTACAATAATAACAGTAACTACTACTACTACTGCAACTATTACAACTACTATTGCTACTAATGCTACTACTACTGCTGCTGCTATAGCTACTACTACTACTACTACTACTACTACGACTACTACTACTACTACTATTGCTACTAGTACTACTACAACAACTCCTACTACTATTATCACTACTACTATTATCGCTACTACTGCTACTATTACTACCACTTGTACTACTACTAAAACTATTGCTACTACTACTACTACTACTACTACAACTACAACCACCTCTAATACTATTGCCGCTACGGTTGCTACTCCTATTGCTATTACTACTATAACAACAACTGCTACACTAACTACTACTTCTACAACAACCACTATTGCTACTACTATTACTACTACTACTACTACTAGTATTACTACTACTACTACAACAACAACCATTACTTCTACTACTACTACGACTACTACTTCTACTGCTACTACTACTACTACTACTACTACTACTACTACTACTACTGCTACTGCTGCTTCTATTATTACTACTACTACACCTACTGCTGCTATTACTACTACTTCTGCAACTTCTACTACTACCACTAGCCATACAACTATTGCTATTGCTACTACTACTACAGCTCCAATTACTACTGCTACAACAATAACTACTACAACACAACTACTACTACTACTACTTCTACTAATTCTACTAGTTCTACAATAGCTACAACTACTACTTATTCTACTACTGCTACTATAACTACTTCTACTACTAGAACAATTCCTGCTCTTACACCCACTACTACTTCAACTACTCCCACTACTATTTCTACTACAGCTACTACTACTCCTACTCGAACTCCTATTGCTACTACTACTCCTACTACTACTACTACCCCTACCAACAACTACTACTCGAACTACTACTACTACTACTACTACTTCTACTACTACACGATACTACCACTTCCGAATTAGGTACTACTACTCCTCCTAAATCTAACTACTATTAAGACTACTAACTCTACTACTACTGCTACTCTACTACTACTACTTCGACTCGACGTGCCTCCCTTCTGCGACATAGTACTTCTACTTTACGACTATTACTATTCATACTACAACATCTACTACCATTACTTCTAATACTACTATTCAGTTACTACTTCTTCTACTACTACTACTAGTACTAGTACTACTACTACAACTATGACTCTTACAGTTATTGCTACTACTTATATTGCTGCTATTGCTGACACTACTTCTGCGGCTTCTACTATAACTACTAGTCATACTACTCCTACTACTACTGCTACTACATTACTGTTGCTACTAATACTATTCTTACAACAGCTACTACTCGTACAACAACAACAAGTCCTAAAACTCTTACTACTAATACAACTACTAGTCGTACTACTCCTACTACTACTGCTCCTACTATTACACTACTGCTACTACTACTACTTGTCCTACTACTCCTACTACTACATCTACTACTTTTACTATTGCTGCTAATACTATTCTTGCTACTACTACTACTCGTATGACTACTACAAATCTGAACACTCCTACTACTACTACTGTTATCGCAATTACGACTACTATTGTTGGTATTACTACTACTGTTGCTGCTACTACTGCTATTGATACTACTATTGCCGCTACTACTCCTACTACTCCAACGAAAACCAATATAACTACTACTACAATCGCAAATACTACTCCAACTATAACTCCTAATGCTACCGCTATTCTACTACTGCTACTACTACTACAACTACAAAACCTACTATTATTGCTACTACTGCAATTGTTGCAACTGCTGCTGCTACTACTATTACTGTCGCTAGTACTACTACTACTACTACTACTTCTTCTTCTACTACTACTATTACAGTCACTAGTACTACTATTACTACAACTACTAGTACTATTACAATTACCGCAATAGCCAATATGACTATTGCTCCAACTACAACAACAACTACTACTACTTTTCCAATTGCTACTATTGTTACTCCTACTACTACCACTACAACTGTTGCTTTTACTACTACTGCTACAACAACAACTACTACTACTACACCTACTATGACTACGCTATTGCCACTACTACTAATACGGTAACTACTACTTCTACTACTATAATTACTACTACAACTACCAACACCTCGACTACTGCAACAACAACAACAACTACTACTAATACTACTTCTACTCCTACAACTACGATAATTCCTACAACTAATACTACTACTACTACTATTGCTTCTACTAACTAAACACTTTGCCCCAAAAAAAGACAGAAAAAAGAAAAAGAAAAAAAAAAGAAAAAAGACCTAACTAATGACTATAACTCGATACTACTACTACTGCTACCTGGCTACAATGTTAGCTACTACTACACATACTACACTACTACTTTCACAACTACGCGTACTCATACTAACTAACTACTACTACTACTACTACTATACTATTGCAACTATGACAACTTCTACGACTAATATTACTACTGCAACTACTACTTCTACTACTCCTACTCCTACTACTACCATTCCTCCTACAACAACAGCTACTACTCCCACTGCAACTATGACTACTTCGACTACTACTACTGCCACTACTTCCACTACTACCACTACTTTTAATACAACTACTCGTGCTACACCTACTACTACTTTGACTACTACTACAACTACAACTACTACTAATACGACTACAACTCATCCTCCTCCTACTACTGCCACTAATACTACCGTTATTCCTCCTACTATAAATACTACTATTACTCCTACACCTACTAATATTCCTACTGCTATTTCTGCTAATACTATTACTAGTACAACAACTACTACTAGTGTCGCTACAACTACTACTACAGCTACTCATACTACTACTACTACTCCTACACCTATTCCTCCTCCTCCTCCTACTACTACTACTACTAGTACTACTTCTACTACTACAACTATGACTACTACTACTACCACTACTACTATTACTACTACTTCAATAACAACCGCTACAAAAACTACTTCTACTAGAGCTACTCCTACTACTACTACTGCTACTACTATCGCTACTGCCACTACTACTACTATTGCTACTACCACAACTACTAATACTACTGTTGCTATTGCGGCTACTGCTACTCTTACTACTACTACTACTACTACTACTACTACTAATCCTACAACTACTCCTGCAAGTACTACTACTATGACTACCACTACTACTACTATTACAACAACAACAACTACTACTACTAGTAGTAAAATAACTTCTACTATTACAACTATAGCTACTGCTGCTACTACCACTACTACTACTATTGCTACTACTACTATAACAACTACTTCTACTACAACTACTACAACTACTACTGTTGCTACTACTACTACAACAATAACTACTACTACAACTACTACTACTACTACTTCTACTACCACTTTTACTACTACTACTACTACTTTGGCTACAGCAACTGCCGCTACTACTAATGTTGCTACTACTACATTTATGACTACAACAACTAGTACTATTACTATTACTAATACCACCACCACCACAACGACTACTACTACTACTACTTCTTTTGCTACTGTTGCTGCTACTAATGCTATTACTACTACTACTACTTCTGTCACAAAAACTACTACTGCTACTATTACTCCTACTGCTACTGATGCTGCTACAGCTACCACTATTACTGCCACTACTACTAGTACTACTACTACTCCTGCTGCTGCTGCTGCTGCTGTTGTTGTTGTTGTTGCTGCTACTACTACTACTACTAGTAGTAGTAGGAGTAGCAGTTGGAGTTGGAGTAGTTGTACCACTACTACTGCTACTACTACTACTACTACTACCACAACAACAACAACTACTACTGCTGCTACCGTACTACTATGGCTACTACTATGACTACTACTTTTGCAACTACTATGACTAATGCTACTACTGCAATTGCTACTGATTCTTGTACTATAGCTACTGTTGCTACTCACACAACTACTACCACCATAGCTACTAGTACTACTACTTCTACAACCACAACTAATACCACAGCTACTGCTAATACTACTACAACTACTACTGTTGTTGCTGCTACTACTTCTGCAATGACAACAACTACTACCATTGCTGCTGTCACCACAACAGCTGTGACTACTGCTACCACTACTTTTGTTACTACAACTGTTGCTACTACTGCTGCTGTTGCTCCACCTACTACTATTACTGCTGCTATTGCTGCTACTGTTGTTGCTACTACTACAACTATTACTAGTACTGCTACTACTATGACTGCTGCTACTACTGCTACATCATCTGCTTCTACTACTACTTGCACTAATGCTACTACTTTTGCAATGACTACTACTACTAGCACTATTACCACTACTACTACTACTACTATGACTATTGCTACAGCTACTACTACTATTACTACTACTACTGCTACTAGTACTTCTGCTACTGCTATTACTATTACTATTATTGCTGCTACTACAGCTACTACCGCTACTGCTACTTCTACTACTATTCCTCCCGAAGCTACTACTGCTACTACAATCGCTACTTTTGCTACTACTACAGCTACTACTGTTGCAACTATCACTACTATTGCTACTGCTACTACTCCTACTACTACTATTACTACTACTCCTACAACTACTGCTACTCCCAATACTACTGGTAATACTACTGCTACTACAACTACCACAATGGCTTGTAGTGTGACTGCTAAAACTGCTACTACTACTATTACAACTATTGCTACTACTATTATTGTTGTTGCCACTACTACTAAAACTATAATAACTTCTTCTACTACTACTACTTCTGCTACTACTACTATTGCTACAATCACTGCTACTGTTTCTACTGCGACTACTACTACTTCTACTGCGACTACTACTACTATGACTACTACTGCCACTTCTGCTCATACTACTACTACTACTGCTACTACTATTACAACTACTACAACAATTACTACTACTACTACCACTACCATAATGACAACTACTACTACTACTAGTAGTAGTAGTAGTAGTAGTAGTAGTAGTAGTAGTAGTAGTAGTAGTAGTAGTAGTAGAAGTAGAAGTAGTGGCAGTAGAAGTAGTAGTAGTGGTAGTAGTAGAAGAAGAAGTAGGAGAAGAAGAAGAAGTAGTAGTAGTAGTAGTAGTAGTAGTAGTAGTAGTAGTAGTAGTAGTAGTACTAGTAGGAGTAGTAGTAGTACTAGTAGGAGCAGTAGTAGTAGTAGTTGCAGTAGTAGTAGTAGTAGTCATTGTCATAGTAGTAGCAAGTATAGTAGTAGTAGTTGTTGTAGTAGCAGCGACAGTAGTAGTACTACATGTAGTAGTAGTAGCAGCAGCAGCAGCAATAGTAGCAGCAGCAGCAGTAGTAGTAGCAGCAGCAGCAGCAAAAGTAGTAGTAGTAGCAATAGAATCGGTAGCAACAAGGGTAGTAGTAGTAGTAGTAGTATTGACAGTAGTAGTAATAGTAATAATAGTAGCAGTAGTAGTAGTAGTAGCAATAATAGGAGTAGTAGTTGTTATTTTAGTAGTTGGGGTAGTTGCAGTAGTGGTAGTAGTTGTTATTTTAGTAGTTGGGGTAGTTTCAGTAGTATTAGAAGTAGCAAGTGTAGTAGTAGTGGCTGTAGAACTTGTGGCAATAATAATAGTAGTCATAGTGGCGGTAGTTATCATAGTAGAAGTAGCAGTAGTAGTAACAAATGGAGACTTAATTATAGTAGTAGTAGTACTAGTATTAGTAATAGTTGCAATAGTAGTTGTAAAAATAGTTGTTGTAGTAGTAGTAATATTAGTAGTAATAGTAGTTGTAGTACTAATAGTAGTATTAGCAGGAGTAGTAGCAGTAGTAGTAGTGGTAGTAGTAGTAGTAGTAGTAGTAGTAGTAGTAGTAGTAGTAATTGTAGTAGTAGTTGTTGTCATAGCAGTAAGAGCAGTAGAAGTAGTGTTAGTAATAGTCAAAGCAGTTGGCATTGTAGTAGTTATAGTTGTTGTAGTACTGGTAGTAGAAATAATAGTAGTAGTAGTTGTAGCAGCAGCAGTAGCAGTAGTAGTAGAAGTAATAGCTGT
This sequence comes from Trichopus zeylanicus subsp. travancoricus, assembly GCA_005019695.1. Lineage (NCBI taxonomy): Eukaryota > Viridiplantae > Streptophyta > Magnoliopsida > Dioscoreales > Dioscoreaceae > Trichopus > Trichopus zeylanicus. The sequence continues at coordinate 12,194 of RXID01019254.1, forward strand.
AGCAGTAGTGGCAGTAATGTTTGTAGTAGTAGCAGCAACAATAGTCATAGAAGCAGAAGTATTTGTGGTTCTTATAGCTGTAGTTGTTGCAGTAGTTGTAGTAGTAGTAGTAGCTATAGTAGAGCACAAGAAGTAGAAGTAGGAGTAGGAGTACTAGTTGTAGTAGTAGTAGGAGCTGCAGTAATGGTAGCAGGAGTAGTAGTAGTACCAGTAGCTGCAGTAGTTGTAGTAGTTGTAGTAGTAGTAGTAGAAGTAATAGTAGGAGTAGTGGTAGGAGTAGGAGTTGGAGTAGTGCTTGCAGTAATATTAGTCATAGCAATAATAGTTAGTAGTAGTGGTAGTAGTAGTAGTAGTAGTAGGTGGAGGAGTAGTAGTGTTAGTTGTTTTTGTTGAAGTAGTAGTCGTGGTAAAAGTAGTTGTAGTAGTAGGTGTAGTAGCAGCAGCAGCAGTAGTTGCAATTGCAGATGTATGAGTAGCCTCTGCTGCAGCAGTAGTGGTAGTAGTAACAGCAACAACAATAGTAGCAGCAGCAGCAGCAGTAGTAGTTGTAGTAGAAGTAGTAGTAGGGGTAGCAGCAGGAGTAGCAGTGGTAAGAGCATTAGTAGCATTTGTTGCAGCTGTGGTAGTAGTAGCAGTTACAGAAGCGGTAGTAGCAGTAGTAGCAATAGCAGATATAGTAGTAGCAGTAATAATAGTAGCAAGATTAGTGGTAGTAGTAGCAGCAGCAGTCGTAGCTATAGCAGTATTAGTAATAGTAGTACTAGTAGTAGCAGTAGTAGCAGCAATAGTAGTAGTAGTAGCAGTAACAGTATTAGCAGAAGTAGTAGCAGTAACAGTATTAGCAGAAGTAGTAGCAGTAGTACCAGTAGTTGTAGCAGTTGTAGCAGTAGTAGCAGTAGTAGCAGTAGTAGCATTATTACAAGTGGTAGTTGTACTTGAAGTAGTAGTAGCAGCAGTTGTAACACTAGTAGCAATAGTTGTAGTAGTGGGAGAAGATGTAAGAGTAGTCGCTATAGCAGCAGCGATAGCAACAATAATAGTAGTAGTAGATGTTGTTATTGTAGTAGTAGTAGTAGTAGTAGTAGTAGTAGTAGTAGTAGTAGTAGTAGTAGTAGTAGTAGTAGTAGTAGTAGTAGTAGTAGTAGTAGTAGTAGTATGGTAGTAGTAGTGGTAGTAGTAGAAGTATGTAGTATACGTAGTAGTCGTAGTAGTAGTAGTAGTAGTAGGAAGTATAAGTAGAGTAGTATTAGTAGTTATA